>RXON01001698.1:0-27586 GCA_009667805.1 Leptobrachium leishanense | reverse complement strand
AGAGCGTGGAACAGCTTACCTGCAAAGGCCCTGAGGTCCAGGACCTCCTCAGGAATGTCCCGGAGTTAGAGATTGGAGTGGCGGGAGCAGTTGTCAAGGTCCTCTACAGCCTACTGCAGAGCAGAGTATTTGTCCTCCATCACCCTAAGGTCGTCCCGGTTAACAGCATGCTCGTTTCCACAGCCTCGAACCACTGCTCCAGGGCTGCCATCCTGGTCCCAAGCGCTCCAATATCAGAGTGGAGGCCCTCGAGGCCTGCCTGGAGGTCATCCTTGACCGTGAAGAGCACCTGATGTAGCTCATGTATGTCCCACTGTGTGCTGGTTTTGCCATCCGGGGGAAACGAGGAAGGAGGCAACGCCATCTTGGCGGCCGCAACGTGTGCTGGTGCTGGAAGCTGACTGAAGCACTTTGAAATGTCTGGCTGACCCAATCGGTGACTTGCCTTGTGCCTGGGCATATCCGGGACCCCGGCAGGGCGAGCAGGAGAGAGCACCAGGCTATAGGAGCTGTTAAACCCTGATAGTGAGTGGGGCAGGCAGGAGCTCACGTTCTAAGCAGCCATCTCACAGCCAGACCACGCCCCAAAATGGAAATTCTTTAATCTCACCATTATTATTATTATTATTATTCTGTATTTATAAAGCGCCAGCATATTCCGCAGCGCTGTACAATAAGCACAGTATAGACAGGGTTACAATACATTGAACAACATTTGACAAACAGTACAGGAGGAGATGAGGGCCCTATTCCCGTAGGAACTGACAATCTGGGAGGGTTGGGGGTGGAAACAGGAGGAGAGGACTGTAAGGTGAGAGTGATTGATGGTTGCGTCAGTGAGTTGGGTGGTAGGCTTCCCTAAATAGGAATGTTTTCAGGGAGCGTTTGAAGGAAGAGAAGTTAGGGGAAAGTCTGACAGTACGAGGCAGAGCGTTCCAGAGAGTGGGGGCTGCGCGTGAGAAATCCTGCAGTCTATCATGGGAAGAGGTGATGCGGGGAGAAGCTAGGCGCAGGTCACTGTTTGACCTTAGGGAGCAGGCTGGGGTGTATTTGGTGATTAGTGAGGACAGGTAGTGGGGAGCTGAGTTAGTGAGGGTTTTGTAGGTAAGGATAAGGATTTTGAACTTAATTCTGCAGTGGATGGGGAGCCAGTGAAGGGACTCGCAGAGGGGAGCGGCAGAGACAGAGCGGCGGGTGAGGTGAATTAGCCTGGCGGAGGCATTCAGGATGGATTGTAGGGGGAGAGGCAGGACAGAGGGAGGTCAGATAAGAGATTATTGCAATAGTCGAGTCGGGAGATTACCAGGGCGTGTATGAGTTGTTTTGTGTTGACAGCGGTAAGAAATGGCCGAATTCTGGAAATATTACGCAGTTGGTATCGGCAGGAGGAAAGAGACTTGATGTGGGGGATGAAGGAAAGAGCAGAGTCAAGTGTAACTCCAAGGCAGTGAACTTGGTTTGATGGGGAGATGGTGATACCCTCCACCGTGATAGAGAAGTCAGGAGGTGGGGAGGCATTGGAGGGAGGAATAAGTAGGAGTTCAGTCTTTGACATGTTGATCTTTAGGTGGTGGGAGGCCATCCAGGATGAGATGCCAGATAAACAGTCACTGACTTTTGAAAGGACAGGGGGAGAGAGATCAGGGTTAGAGAGGTAGATCTGAGTGTCATCAGCGTAGAGGTGGTAATTAAAGCCAAAACTGTTGATGATTTTGCCCAGGGAGGAGGTGTAGATGGAAAAGAGCAGAGGACCAAGGACAGAGCCTTGAGGTACACCAACAGATAGAGGCAATGAGGAGGAGGAGTTACCAGCAAAGGACACACAGAAGGACCTGTTGGATAAATAGGAGTCAACCCAAGCAAGTGCAGTGTCACCGAGACCCAGAGAGTTGAGGGTCTGTAGAAGGAGGGGGTGGTCAACAGTGTCAAAAGCAGCCGAGAGGTCAAGCAGGATGAGAATAGAATAGTGGCCGTGTTTTTTAGCAGTTAGGAGGTCGTTGGTGACTTTGGTGAGGGCAGTTTCAGTTGAGTGTAGGGGACGGAAGCCAGATTGCAGGGGGTCAAGTAGGGAATTGGAGGACAGGAAGAGGGAGAGGCGGTTGAAGACTAGTTTTTCTAAGAGCTTTGAGAAGGGAAGCAGGGATACAGGGCGGTAATTGGATGGAGAGTTGGGATCTAGGGATGGTTTCTTTAGTAAAGGGGTAACTAGCGCGTGTTTGAAGGTGGATGGAAAGGAGCCAGTGGAGAGAGATAGGTTGAAGATGTGTGTGAGAGCAGGGGTGAGGGAGGAGGAGAGGGGAGGAATTAGATGTGAGGGAATGGGGTCGAGCGGGCACGTGGTGAGATGTGAGGAGGACAATAAGGAATTGACTTCCTCCTCAGTGGCTGGGAGGAAGCGGCAGAGGGTGGCAGAGGGGACCTCCGGGAGTGGAGGTGGCAGATAACTATCTTGTGTTGGGATGTTGCTTCTGATAGTTAGAGTTTTACTGAGGAAGTAGTCTGCCAGGTCTTGAGCGCTGAAGGCAGCTGTGGGGGGAGGTGCAGGTGGGTAGAGGAGGGTGTTGAAGGTGGACCAGAGCCGTTTAGGGTTGGAGGACAGCGTAGATATAAGAGATGAGAAGAAGGATTGTTTGGCCAAGTGGAGGGCAGAGGTGTATGACCGGAGAATAAACTTGAAGTGAACAAAATCAGCTTCAGAGCGGGATTTCCTCCAGGCACGCTCTGTAGGCTTGTGCACCGATTTTTTTTTTTTTTTTTTTTTTTTTTTTTTCGGTTCGATTCGATTTTTCGGACTTTTAAACTTTTCGATTCGGCTCGTTTCGACCGATTTCTGTTTCGATTCGGTTCGGCTCGACCCGTTTTTCGTGTACATTTTTTTTTTTCGGAATTTCGACCATTTTTCGTATTTTCGTGTCAGCTCGTTTTTTGTATCGACTTTTCGTATTTTCGTTTTTCGGAATTGTAAATGGTTTCGGAATATCGACCATTTTTCGTTTTTCCGGAACGTCTGTTCTCCTCGTTTCAAAGCAATAAATTTTGATTTGACACATTTCAAGTACATTCGAAAATATTTCGTTTCGGCTCGGAAAACTTTTCGGATCTGACATTTTCGGATCTAAAAATTTTCGGAAAATCGTCCGCATCCGAAAACACGAATTGGGAAATTTCGTGGAAATTCCGAAATTCCGAAACCCGAAACGCACATCCCTAACGCTCTGCGGTGCGGGAGCATCTTTGCAGGTAGCGAGTCTGGAGGGTGTGCCAGGGCTGAAGCTGGCGGCGTGGGGCCTTACAGAGTCGAAGAGGAGCAAGAGTGTCTAGAGCAGAGATAAGCATAGTGTTGTAGTGATTAGTGGCAGCATCAGGGCAGGTGAAGAATGAGGTATGAGGGAGGTGGTGAAGTAGGTTGGAGAATTGATGGGATGAGGTGAATTGATGGGATGAGGTGAATCATTGAACTGCTCTTTTGATTGTGGGGGGGGGGGTGCAAAAGGGAGTATCTGCTCCAGGTGCCAAATACCTTAAGTACACCTCTGCCCCAAGCTTCCAGCTGTGTTTCCCAAACCTTCAACCTTGTTCCCCAAGCTCCAAGTCTCCTGCACTGTTCCCCAAGTTCCAAGCCTCCAGTTATGTTCTCCAAGCCTCCTCAGAACCTCCTGCCATTTTGTCCAAGCCTCCGGCTGTGCCTTCTGAGTTCTGACTTCTCGTTGTTCCTTAACCTGCCTGCCTGCTGTCTTTAAACCTCTTTGTAAATTCCTGGTGTGTTTCCTCTGTCTTGTTCCTCTGAGCCCTGTCACCAGATTACCCAGTCTCTGTCTCTCCTACCTGCCTTGTCCAATGGTCAGCCCTTTTCCTCCTTTGTCTCTCACCATTTTACCTGCTCTGCCATTCAATTGTTATTTCCATATCCATTGTAATAAAATCCCTTTTGGTCTCTACTCAAGCATATGCCTGTTGTTGCACTGCTCACATGGGCTCATACCCTCGCCCCTCCGTACACCAGATGTGAAAGCGACATTTCATTATTCTATTCTAAGCTAGGGCTAACTTGTAACTCATGCATTTATTTGTGTTGTGGATAATTAGACACATTCTAATATTGTTGCTATTTATTCCCTGTAGAAGCACTTGTGAGATTAATCAGAAGACACATCACAGAGCGGAGTGTTACCTGTCTCGGAAAGCTTCCTGAATAGAGATTTACAGAGAATTAAAAGTGCAGATTGTGAGAAAACGTCAAGATGAAGTATATACTCCTATTCTTGTGTGCATTTCTAATGTGAGTTTAATTGTTACTTAATATCGGTATATATGTATCTGGCGCCACCCAGCGGATAAAATGAACAGTGCGACAGATTAAAAATGCAATAAAAAAGCAGTTTGTTTAAATCAGTGTTTCCCAAACCAGTCCTCGGGACCCTCAGCCAGGCCAGATGTTGCAGATCACCTTGGGGAAAAGGAGACTGAATCCTGCAATCACTGAGCAGCAAATCATATCACCTGTTCTGTGCTTCAGATATCTGGCAAACCTGGTGAGGCGGAGGGTCCTGAGGACAGGTTTGAACACTGGTTTGATTGAATCAGCAGCAAATTCTCTCCACACAGTGGTATACCTCAAACCACCAGAATAACAATATTGTGAAAAATGTGGTGAATAGAGCGCTTCTTTCAAATGGACATGGTGCAGCCCGTTAACCAAATGAGGCTCAGATATCATATAAAATGAACACTCGCGTTTTGGGTGTCACCTCTCGGACACCAGATGTATGTGCAGCCGGTAATAGTAGAGAGGTACCGGATCCCCTTCGGATAAATGTCAGCGGTATTCCTTTGCGTCAAACACCAGCAGGACCATAAATAAAAGGGTTAAAATGATTTATTCCAATAAAACATAGTATAACACGCCACTGAAACGCGTTTCACGATCTAATCGCTTCCTCACTCACTGACTGAGGCTGGGGAACCCCTGGCACTGGGCACCCCAGCTTATAGCCAGACTCTGGGCACCCCAGCTTATAGCCAGACTCTGGACACCCCGTCTTATAGCCAGTCTCTGGTGACCCCGGCTTATAGACAGTTTCTGGGCACCTCGGCTTATAGCCAGTCTTTGATCAACCCAGCATATATTCAGTCTCAGGTTCTATTTAAACCTTGATCTGCAGGGAGCTTCAGAAAGGACTGGGTCCACAGTAAGTTTATCCCATAAAAGCAGTCATTAGGTTAGTATGATAGGACCTGCCAGGGGTGGAATACATTGTCGCTGCTGGCAGGCTTACGCAATCCTTGGCCATCTATTGCAAACTAAACTTCCACCATTGTTCAACAGAGCTCAGTATTATATGTATGCAAGGGTTAAGAACTGCAATGTTTGAAGGGTTTTAAGAAATGTTTCTAAGCACTGAAAGGGTTAAATCTGGAAAAGCTGTTTAAATGTATTTAGCTGCTGTTGTGGTTTCTTTATTGTCTGGTGTGCTCTCCTCTCGTTGTGTTTTATATATACAGATCCGGGATGCATAAAAGTGAGACAGAGGTCATTTGCATATCCTACCCAGAGTTCCTTGCTGCATATGGGGAATGTGGCACAGGAGCTCTGGGATGCAATTCTTTGAATTGCTATGATGTGCAGGTGGCTTCTGCAATATTAAACACACTTATTATAGTGTGGAGGCTTTTTGTCTCACTCTTAGTCCTTCACCACAACCCTTATAGACACTTACTTACCTATGGTCCAAGCATCCACTGCAACTGGTCATGTTGGTCTCCTAGCTGATGAAGGTTCAACAAACCTGAAACAGCACTGTCCTGGGAGTGGCTTTGACCAGTTGTATAACCTTATATTTGCTACAAAGCCACAGAGTGGCATAGCATTGATTTTAGGGTTCTGTGTAATTACAGATCCGGGATGCATAAAAGTGAGACAAAGGTCATTTGCATATCCTACCCAGAGTTCCTTGCTGCATATGGGGAATGTGGCACAAGAGCTCTGGGATGCAATTCTTTGAATTGCTATGTGCAGGTGGCTTCTGCAATATTAAACATTATTTATATATATATATATATATATCTGGGGTCTGTTCTGGCTGGATATATAAAATTCTGGGGTCTGTGCTGGCTGGATATACAGTATGTCAGCCCTCAAAATTTCCACTCGCCTGCTCGCATTTTGCCCCAGCAGTGGAAATGCCCCCGCAGGCAGCACAATAAATTATATCGTGCTGCCTGTGCTGTGTATTCCAGCGTCTGATTTTTTTTTTCTGCCGTCAATGTGCTCAGGGCCAGCCAGTGTGCTTTTTTACTTTTCTTTCAGCAACAGCTGGACTTGGCCTGAGTCATTTCCAGCGCGCTGACCGGCCGCTCAGCAGCCTCTTATTTTCTCTGCCAGCTACAGCATGAAAACTGTCTCAATGCTGTGTTCAAACTTGTCGGCTACATCATGGAACAGGGATGGGGAATGTCCCTGTAAGGAAAACAATTGGGGGGGTTGCAAATTCTGTCTCCCGCTGCCCCTTTACCAGACTTTACTGATGCACTCTGGATTTTCTTCCTTCACGCTGCTTGATGAGGGGCGGGGATTATCCTCTCTGTGATTCATGCTGCTTCCTGCTTCACCTCATCTTCCAGGCACAGCGTGAAGGAGGATCCAGCGTGCCTCAGAGTGTGGATAATCCCCGCCCCCTCATTCTACTAATCGCGAGGTAAGGCGGGGGTGAAATAAACGGCATGGGGGTAAAATGGAGAGAAATGAATTGGAGGGGGAGAAATTAATTGGAGAGAGATGAATTGGGGAAAATTTAATTGGAGAGAGATGATTTGGGGAGAGAGAAATGAAATAAATGGGGGAGAAAGAAAGGAAATAAATGGGAAGAGAGATGAATTGGGGGAGAAATGAAATAAATAGGGGGAGAGAGAAATGAAATAAATGGAGAAATTAATTGGGAGAGATGAATTGGGGAGAGAGAAATGAAATAAATGGGGGGAGAGAGAAATTAAATGGGGAGAGATGAATTGGGGGAGAGAGAAATTAAATAAATGGGGAGAGAGATGAATTGGAGAGAGAAATGAAATAAATGGGGAGAGAGAAATGAATTGGGCAAAATAAATGAATTAAAGTGAGGAGAGAAATTAATTAAAGGGAGGAAGAAATTAAAGTGGGGAGAGAAATTAATTAAGGAGGGGTTCCTTGGCATTTGAGGGTATGCAAAATAAATCTATAAAGAAAAATGGGTGATACAGAAGGAGCAAAAAAAAAAAAACGGGGATGGAAGTATCGCTCACAAATATTAATGGATCCATCTGTATAAGCACCCAAGGGGGAAACCTGACTTTGGGGTCTTCTAACTTCTAGTGATAACCTGGCATATGAATAATGAGAGTATTTGGTTCCACTTGATATATTGGATGCATAAACCCCAAAATAATTTGGTCCTAAAAACTGTTGGAGAGTAGGGATGAGCTGTTCGGTTCAATATGTTTGGAGTTCGCATCGAACATCGGGCGTTCGACAGTTCACGAACTTCGAACATTTCTGCGTGTTCGGTTCGAGAAAAAAAATAAAAATTGAAAAAAGTATAAAAAATGCTTAAAAAATACAAAAAAAATCTAGAGATAAAGCGACTCTTTACTGCAGAATATTCTAAGCAACGGTTTATTAGACACAGTTACCTCCAAAAAAGAGGACAAATTCCCTAATTATTAATAATAAAAGCAATTCTTTATTAATATACTTTACAAATTATTAGCACCACTCAATAGTAATTAGTAATTAATAATACTTTTTGATCTGAGGATATTATGTTGCAATTATCTTAAAATCTCCCTGCACATTGGCGGCTTCACTTTCTTGTAACAAATCCTAAAGAACAATTGTGAAAGTAACTGAGGCCTACAGTGTTTTATTAAAGTTCTCTACATACAAATCAATTTATTTATTAGTCTACTAATTGTGACTGTGGTCTCTTAATTTGATGGGACTTGTAACATAAGCAATTTGTGGTGCGGACATCAGTTTCATTCTTAAGAAAGCAGCTAATTCCTTCAAATGAAAACTAATTCAAATGACTCTTTTGATAAAATATTAGACAAATTATTTCCAAATCAAGTCTAATCTTATTGAGTGCATTTGATAAACAATTTGAGTAATGTTTTTGAATTGGAAGGTGTGAATGCTGGTGCACCTGATACAACAATTGAATTAGCTAAACTACCCCGAATCATCATTTATTTAGCAGTTTAGCGAACCGCCTCTACTTTACACTATATTAATTGCCAAATCACCTCTATGATTAATCATTCATCGAATAATTTGGTATCTGAGGTAGCCAGGTATCACAAATTAGCGACTGAATTACTATAGGCAGATCACTATTTTGTCATTGGAACTAATTACTATTGAGTGGTGCTAATAATTTTTAAAGTATATTAATAACGGTTTATTAGATATTGAATTAAAACGGGAAATTTTTTAACATTGAAGCCTATGGGATAAAACATTCTTGTTACTAAAACATCAGGCAGAGACAGCCCTCTAATCAGGCACTGTAGAGGGCGGCCTCCCAAGGATCCCCTTGAGGAGCATGCGGCTGCCGGATGACAGAGCTACGACTGTGCGGGCTAGCCGCCCGGGTGCATGTGGCAGAGACAGGCAGCGCAGGGAGGGAGCCACTGCACCTGCAGCCACGGCAGACCCACCCAGCCCCCACAACCAGGATCCAGGGAGCCCCCACTGACCACCAGGCTAAGGTAAGAAGACACATTTCTAAAAAAAAATAAAAAATCCAAGGACATTTTTAAATGTCCCCGGGAACATAAAATAAAACATTCTTTCTATCTCTACCTGGCTGAATGTATTTAATTATATATATTAGATACATTCAGCCAGGTAGAGGGGTGGCATGTGGGCTGCACGAGGATCTCAGGCAGTGGTTTGTTTTTTGTGTGTGTATATTCTTAGCAAATTTATAGGGGAAGGTAAAGGCAGGTATGATATACATATAGATAAGATAGATATCTATATTCTTATAAATATATATATCCAGACTTGTATTACACACACATTTTGTCAACTAATTGCCCCCCCCCCATTTGGCTGATCCCTCCAGAAGAAATGTTGAACCCGATAGAGCAGAGAATAATCGATATATTCTCTGCTCTGTCGGGTTCAACATTTCTTCTGGAGGGATCAGCCAAATAATGGGGGGGGTCACATTTAGTTGAGATTGTCCACATGCCACCCCCCATGTGCGTATGTGTATATATGGTCTGAGGTCTGTGAGTGGAGATATATATATATATATATATATATATCTCTACTTGTTGATATATACATATATATATATACAGTCAGGTCCAGAAATATTGGGACATCGACACAATTCCAACATCTTTGGCGCTATACACCACCACAATGGAGATGGAATGAAACAAACACAATGTGCTTTAACTGCAGACTGTCAGCTTTAATTTGAGGGTATGTACATCCAACTCAGGTGAACGGTGTAGGACTTACAGCAGTTTGCAGATGTTCCTCCCACTTGTTAAGGGACCAAAAGTAATGGGACAGAATAATAATCATAAATCAAACTTTCCCTTCTTAATACTTGGTTGCAAATCCTTTGCAGTCAATCACAGCCTGAAGTCTTGAATGCATACACATCACCAGACGCTGGGTTGCATCCCTGGTGATGCTCTGCCAGGCCTCTACTGCAACTGTTTTCAGTTCCATTGCATAACATTCCACTTCTGTCCCTTCAAAAATTCTTTGGTTGCTTTTGCAGTATGCTTTGGGTCATTGTCCATCTGCACTGTGAAGCGCCGTCCAATGAGTTCTGCAGCATTTGGCTGAATGTGAGCAGATAATATTGCCCTGAAACACTTCATAATTCATCCTGCTGCTTTTGTCAGCAGTCACATCATCAATAAATACAAGAGAACCAGTTCCATTGGCAGCCATACATGCCCACGCCATGACACTACCACCACCATGCTTCACTGGTGAGGTGGTATGCGTAGGATCATGAGCAGTTCCTTTCCTTCTCCATACTCTTCTCTTCCCATCACTCTGGTACAAGTTGATCTTGGTCTCATCTGTCCATAGGATATTGTTCCAGAACTGTGAAGGCTTTGTTAGGTGTTGTTTGGCAAACTCTAAGCTGGCCTTCCTGTTTTTGAGGCTCAATGGTTTACATCTTGTGGTGAACCCTCCGTATTCACTCTGGTGAAGTCTTCTCTTGATTTTTGACTTTGACACACATACACCTACCTCCTGGAGAGTGTTCTTGATCTGGCCAACTGTTGTGAAGGGTGTTTTCTTCAACAGGGAAAGAATTCTTCATTCATCCACCAGTTGTTTTCCGTGGTCTCCCGGGTCTTTTGGTGTTGCTGAGCTCACCGGTGCGTTCCTTCTTTTTGAGAATGTTCCAAACTGTTGTTTTGGCCACGCCTAATGTTCCTGCTATCTCTCTGATGGGTTTGTTTTGTTTCTTCAGCCTAATGATGGCTTGCTTCACTGATAGTGGAGGCTCTTTGGATCTCATCTTGAGAGTTGACAGCAACAGATTCCAAATGCAAATAGCACACTTAAAATTAACTCTGGACCTTTTATCTGCACATTGTAATTGGGGTAATGAGGGAATATCACACACAATGGACATGGAACAGCTGAGAAGCCAATTGTCCCATTACTTTTGGTCCCTTAACAAGTGGGAGGCACATCTGCAAACTGCTGTAAGTCCTACACCGTTCACCTGAGTTGAATGTACATACCCTCAAATTAAAGCTGACAGTCTGCAGTTAAAGCACATTGTGTTTGTCTCATTCCAACTCCATTGTGGTGGTGTATAGAGCCTAAGATGTTAGAATTGTGTTGATGTCCCAATATTTCTGGACCTGACTGTAGGTCTGCGTGTTGATATATACGTATATGTCTGTGTGTGGTATCCAGGGCCGGTGCAAGCATTTTTGTTTACTCAGGCGAAGTTGCGTTTTGGTGCCCTCTCCACCCAATCCGTGACATGCCAATTGGGAGTGTTTGGTGTCCTCACGCATTGCCAATTTATGTTGTGCCTGATGCCCCTCCTGTGCCACAGGGCCAATCTACAGAGTGTGTGGTCCCATCCTTTGGCAATGTGGCATAGGAGGGGCACCAGACACTGCACAAATTTGCAATGTGGCCTGGTGGTGCCCCCTGGTCTTGCTGTGTCAATATACCCACATATTTCAAACTGCCTGCCACTCCCAGTGTTTCCCTGAGATCCTGCTACCTACCACTCTCACTCTGTTTCTGTGGTCCACTGTCTGACTCCAGGTATCCAGAAGCAGACTGGCAGCAGGGTCCTCGTCCTCTAATTCAATTCACTCCCCCTTAATTCATTTTTCCCCTTTAATTACTTTCACCCCCTCCCCCCTTAAATTCATTTCATATAGCGTATGACAGCTCCACAGCAATAAAACTCACAGTAATGTACCGATATCAGTTTACTCAAAACCCCCAGCAGAACATTACACACACACACACACACACACACACACACACACACACACCCAGCAATAAAACTCACAGTATTGTGCGCTGTGTATGAGCATATTACAGAGCTCCACAGCAATAAACCTCACAGTAATGTACAGATATCAGTTTACTCAACCCCCCCAGCAGAACATTACACACACACACCCCCCAGCAGAACATTACGCCCCCCAGCAGAACATTACACACACCCCCCCAGCAGAACATTACACACACACACCCCCCAGCAGAACATTACACCCCCCAGCATAACATTACACCCCCGAGTAGAACATTACGCACACACACACCCTCCCCTCCCTCATATTATTCAAACCTTTCAAAAATCTTCTCGGCCTCTCTTCCCAGTCCTCCTTCACACTACAGTGGAAGCACGCAGGCTGACTCTGCTGCAGGGCCGCACCCTAAGCTTCGGGGTTTGTCCTCCAGGCTTTTCTGCTGCTGCGTGCCCTGGCTATGCGTGTCACATGAGCAGGGTGGTGCCAAATTATGCAGTGTGCCTGCTCATGTTTAGAATGTGGGACTGAGGCAGGCACACTGCATCGGTTTGAGAGTGCGCGGATGGGCCCCTGGTTGATGTCTGAAGATCATTCATAGCTCCGCTTCCGGTATTTTAAAAACAGAATTTTTCTGCCCCTCACACTGACAGCAAGCCGGGACAGTAAGGCGGCCGACTGTGCCGCCTTACACTAGCGCCGGCCCAGGTGGTATCAATGCATCCCTACTCTATACACAGCGCTCTGTGTCCCAATAATATATATGATCAGGGGTTACCTTTTTTAATATTGTTATAATATTCCTATTAAATTAACAGTAATTTTTGATGTATTTTATTCAGAATTTGTTTTGCCTATATAACATGCACTTTGTGAAAATAAAACGGTTTTGTGTGTACAATTTAGTTAGTGGATTCCTGTCCACTGCAGTGAGAAGCAAACGTAATGCAGTGTAGACACACGCTGTGAGGCGGAGCGGAGTGAAGTCAAGCCTGCAAAATGTTTGCTTCTCTTCACTTCACTACGCTGTGCGTCGCGCTACATGCTCAGTGTGTGTCAGCCTTCATTCCCGCATCGCTAGCTTACCGAATCAGTTTGTATACTTGTTACTGACCCTGCTTGTTCTGAGGACCCAATCTGTTGCCTACTTTGCATGCCATTTGACTATTCTCTCGGTGTATTCCCTGCCTGTTCTGTTTGCTTCCTGTTGCTACTGCTGTGCGCCGATTCTCACCATATACAGTAACGCAGTAGAAGTGCCTAAACATTTCTGACCCGGTTTTGTTATAGCTGCTGATGTAACTGAATATATCGGGGATCTCTTCTGCAATACCAAAACCTCCACCACTGCACTCTTCCACAATACCACAGAGGGGTTACGGTGTGAAGGCACTTGCTGCCATCAAAAGGCAAAATATATGGGTGCACTGACGCCTGTACCAGATTCATATCATTTTAATATTTGACCGCAGGGTCTAACCCTGCACTCTTCCACAATACCACAGAGGGGTTACTGTGTGACGACACTGTTGCCGACAAAAAAGGCCCAATTTTAAAGCACCTATTGTTACTTTCATCCAAAGCCTGCATAAGTTTCATCATAATTTAGCAAAAAAAAATCACTAAACTTGTTCCATGTCCTAAAACAGCTCTTTTCATACAGGCTGCCGCCCCAAGCAGTTGTTTATGAATAGATTAAAGGAAAACCATTTACTGGCATTTGAAACATAATTTTTTTGTTTTTAAATGTTTCTATACATCCTACAAATCCGCCATCTTGGATGTCAGCCCAGCACTCGGGACCCCAGCGGAGCAATTAGATGTCATTGCGGCGGTGCAATGACATCTAATTCAGGCACCCCCCCCCCCGCATGTGCGGAGGAGGCGCCTGAAAGGGAGGGGGGGAGGGCGTGAGGTCCTTCGGACTTCTCTCCCTCCCGATCGCCGGGGGCAGGGGGTTAATACAGGCACCGTTTGGCAGGGCACAGCCTGCCCTTCCAAACGGTGGCTGTGATTAACCCCTGGGGAGCCGGATCACCAATCGGTGCTGAAAAGCGCCGGATCGTGATCCTCTCCTGGAGCTGGCCGACATCTTGGATGTTGGCCAAGCCTCCAGGAACTCCCCCTGAGGACTGGCGTCATCGTGCATAGCACGATGACGCCAGTCCTGGAGTTAACCCCTAGCTGCCACCAATGGTGGAGATAGGGGTTCCAATGAACCCCCTATCTCCCGATCCGTGGCAGCTAGGGGTTAATATTTGATATCGTTGGATCGGCCAGAGCATGGCTGTTCCAACGATACCAAACCTGAAAATGAAAAATTTTTTTTTTTTGTTTTGTTAATGCAGCAATATTGTTCCCATTTCAATTATAATGTGCACAATAATGTTGCACTAACGATTTTTGTATGCGGTGCGTTTGTTTAAAAAAGCAAAATTTTCCCCAAAAGAAAATGTAACGAGACCCCATTTCTAATTTTTTTAACAAGCGCACCCCATACAAAATATCACCATAAATGATCGCATGTTAAAATGTGGAAAAAAAACACTTTACACATAATAAATTATTGAAAATTCAAATTTTATTGCATTTTTTGTTATAATATACAGACATGACATAACATATACATATAATAATGACATATTATGAATCTGTGGAGTCTGCCGGAAAGAACGATATATAATATGTCTGGGTCCTATATCAAAATATGGCTACAAAACACGGTTAAACATGATGAGCGAAAGTGGTAAAAATGACCTCAGCACAGAGGTGTGAAAAGCCTCAGCATTGAAAGGGTTAAAAACCTTTTTTTAAAACTTTTTTCCTTGTTTCCTGTCCCCCAGGGCACTACCCGGACCCCCATACACCTTTTATGGCAAATATCTTGCATGTATGCCCTCTTGGACACTCTAAAATTCGAACTTTCGAGTCCCACTGACTTGCATTGAGTTCGGTTTGCGTTCGAACTCGAACTTTTGAAATTCGCATGCGTGTTCGGCTCATCCCTATTGGAGAGGAGTCTGTACTTCATGGATGATACTACTTGTCTTCGGCTGATGCCTGGGTATTAATGTTATTTATTTTTGTAACTTTATTCTGAATAAACCGTGTAATTTCATAAGATAATTTTAAGGAGTGTTTAAGGGTGAAGTTTAGTGCAGGGTAGGTGAGGCAACTGGTGGCGAGTAACTCTTAAGGTCTGGCTAGTAGCTTGGTACTTGAAATTGTGAGCCCTGCAGTATGTAATTCTGCACTTTGTGCTGGCTAGATATATATATATATATATATATATATTTCTGGGGTCTCTGCTGGATGCATATAATTCTGGGGACAGTGCTGGATAAACAAAATTCTTGGGGCCTGTGCTGGATATATAGGCTGTGCAGGGTGTAAATGGGGTGCCTGGCCATACATTTCAATATTAACATAAACTGGACAGGCTTTCAGCAAAAGCCAAATTTATTTATTGGAAAGCGTTGCATGACTTTAAATAACAGTATAGGTGAGTACTTGAAAAAACTATGCAGCTCAGCTGCTAATACAGCCACATAAAATCAATTGTTGTGCGAGCTATTAACCCATTGCAATGCCCTGTGACTGGTGACTGTCACCTTCATGACAATGTCAAAAGGGCAGAATATGGATGCCATTAAAATTTTGCCCCCTCCCTGAAAAAATTGCTGCCTGTGTCTTTCAGTATGAAAAACAAATCAGGATACTACACATGGTCAGTATGTGGGTCTGCGGTCTGGGCATTCCCTGTAGGATGTATGAGCAACTGGTGACTGGGGATGAGCTCTTCGGTTCGATCTGTTTGGAGTTCGATTCGAACATCGCCCGTTTGGCTGTTTGTCGAACTCCGAACATTCCCGCGTGTTCACCAACAATGCACCACAATGGACCACAATGCACTTTTCCACTGGCCTGAAGCTTGTAAATGGCTACAGCCTTGTACCTGACCACAGGTCAGGTGCAAGACAGTTCCAATCACTGCTCAGAGTCCTGATTGGGCAAATTTTGCCCAATCATGGGCTCACAGAGCTACAGTCAGGTCCAGAAATATTGGGACAGCGACACAATTCTAACATCTTTGGCTCTATACACCACCACAATGGAGATGGAATGAAACAAACACAATGTGCTTTAACTGCAGACTGTCAGCTTTAATTTGAGGGTATGTACATCCAACTCAGGTGAATATTTCTGTCCCAATATTTCTGGACCTGACTAAGTCCCGCAGCACACTATATAAGGCATCCCTCGCAGCCCCAGCACGTGTTTTTTGAGAGGAGATTGTTCTGTTAGTGTGCGTTCTCACTGCCACCAGCTATTGTGGGGGTCTCACTTCTTCAAGATATCTGGGAATTGTTGTAATCTGTGTGTTCTCACTGCCAGCAGCTATTGTGGGGGTCTCACTTCCAGCAGATATCTTGGAATTGTAATCTGTGTCTTGTTACTGCCACCCATCAGGGTGTCTTACTGATTTATAGTAGGTTCCTGGGAATTGTAATTTGTGTCTTCACTGCCACCCATCAGGTGGTCTCACAGAATTGTAGCACATATCTGGGAATTATAACCTGTATATCTTTAATCTAGATAACACAGTTGAATTAGAGTTCTGCATATCGTTAAATTATATATCACTCACCATGTCAGAAAGACCAAAAAGGACAGGCAGACACTCCCAGACACAGATAAGAGGGCAAGCAGCCTCTGTGTCGGGAGGCAGTGCCTCTGGTCGTCGTGGATGTGGTGTATAGAAACATAAGAACCTATGTTTCTATCTGCCGACATTTTTCTTTCGGCCCATCTAGTCTGCCCAATTACATGGATACTTAGAAAAAGAAAAAAACCAATCACTAATCCCAAAATCTGGGAGAGTGAAATGAGATTAAGGGCACCCCAACAGAAAATGGGATTAAACCCTCTAGAATTCGTATGTAGATGAGAAAGGAGGTACAAATGATGAGTGGACAACCACCATCATAGAGCCCCTTAAAAAGTTGGGGTTTAAAATTTATAAACTTTATTAGTGGACATTGCCAAATATTCAATGGATAAACCATTAAATAACAAAACAGGTTGTCACGTGTGTAAACAAACAGTGAAAGTAACACCATGGACTAAATGATATCAATTATATAAATATGTATAATGTTTGGTGAGTCAGGACTGCCAGATGGTAATGGATAACGTGTAGCCAATGCTGTTACCTAGCCCAGATTGTTGCAATGAACTATAAATGAAAACACTCATGAATATAAGGTATCATTGATATACATAGAAGTAGTGTTGTGTGGGTAATAGGCAATAGGCTCCGGGAAAGGATTACGAACCGGCGTTTTTCCACACCGATTCGTGATCCGGCCCCCATGGGGTTAATGCCAGGTACCATTTGGAAGGGCTGGCTGTGCCCTTCCAAACGGTGCCTGGGTTAACCCCCTGCACGCCGCCGATCGGGAGGGAGAGAGGTCCGAAGGACCCCCCCTCCCTTTCAGGCGCCTCCTCCGCACATGCGGGGGGGCGCCTGAATTAGGTGTCATCGCGCCCCCACGATGACACCTAATTACTCGGGCGGCGGTTCCGGGTGCTGGGCTGACAGAGGATGTCAGCCCGCACCAGGGGGGCCAGCGATCGGCCGGAACCGGCCGAACGCTGGCCCCAAAGTGAGGACGCGCTCAGCGCGTCCACCGCAAGGAATGTACCTGCGGTTGGAAGCGCTGAGCGCGTCCTTAGCATCGAAGTGGTTAAAGAAATTATGAAAAAAAATAACTTTTTTTCTTTTTTTTGGTTCGTTAATGCAGCAATATTGTTCCCATTTCAATTATAATGTGAACAATGATGCTGCACTAATGATTTTTGTATGCGGTGTGTTTGTTAAAAATCGCGTAATTTTCCCCCAAATAAAAAAAAAGGAACGAGACCCCATCTCTAATTTTTTTAACAAGCGCACCCCATTACAAAATATAACCGCAATTGCTCGCATGTTAAAATGTGAAAAAAAAAAACACTTTACACGTTGTGAATTATTGAAAATTCATATTTTATTGCATTTTTTGTTATAATATACAGACAGGTCATGACATATACATATAATAATGACATATTATGAATCTGCCGAGTCTGACGGAAAGAACGATATATAATATGTCTGGGTCATATACTAAAATAAGCCTTCAAAACGCGTTTAAACATGATGAGCAAAATCGATAAAAATGAGCTCCGCACAGAGGCTGGAAATGCCTCAGCAGCGAAAGGGTTAAAAACTTTTTTTTTTTAACTTTTTGTCCTTGTTTCCTGTCCCCCAGGGCACTACCCGGACCCCCATACACCTTTTATGGCAAATATGTAGCATATATGCCCTCTTGGAGGGCACTCTAAAAACCGAATTTTCAGCCTCATTGACTTGCATTGAGTTCGAGTTTGGGAACGGACCCGAATATATGGGAAGTTCGTGTTCGAGCTCGAACCGAACTCGGGGGGTGTTCGGTTTATCCCTAATGAGGAGGAGGACCTATGCAAAGTGTTGTGCCAACGGGATGCGTGGCTGGTGGTCATATGTCGCCTCAAGCACGTGGTACCCAAGCATTGGATGTCTTTCCCACACTTGAGCCTCATCTGACATAGATTACAAATAGCAACGGTGCAGTCTGCAGCACATTTCTTAAAGAACTCCCAGACAGCAGAGATCCTGGATGTGTGCTGCGAGACAACAGCGCTCTGCACCTGAGCAGCTCTGATATCTGATGCCTTGGACTGCTTACTGGACTGTTGTGCCTCCTCCTCACTTGACTCCTCTGTTCGATCAGGCATCCAGGTTGAGTCAGTGACCTCATCATCATTGTCATCACCCCCTATCTCCTCGTCACTGGAGCCAACTTGGCAGTATGCTGCAGCTGCTGGGGCAACATGAGTGCCAGTTATTTGTGTGTCACTGGCACTCCCTTCCTCGAGGTGGATTATACTCCCTTCCTCAACCTCAGAGTTTGAATCAGAGCACTGTAGTTGCTGCGCATCCTCAAGCAGCATGTCACTGTCATTGTAGTCAAACAATTCAGATGACTCCTCCGTGTGTGATAGTGAGGCTACGGCAGGAGTAGCTGTGGACATGGAGGCTGCATTAGATGCTTTGGCAGCTGAGCTGGACTGAAAAGCACTACAATCCTGGCTGGCAGAGGACTCTGAGGATGGCCTGGTTAGCCAATCCTCATGTATGTTGCTGCTGCTTAAGACGGCCAGCACCAGTTAGAAAAGACAAGTGTGCCCCTGAAGAGGATGCACCAACGGGATGCATCAACGAGACAGGAGATACGATAGAAACATTTAAATACGTAAAGGGAATCCACAACGTAGAGGAAGGGAGTATATTTAACCGGAAACAAAGTAGCAAAACAAGAGGACATAGTCTTAGATTAGAGGGGCAAAGGTTTAAAAGTAACATCAGGAAGCATTATTTTCCTGAGAGGGTGGTGGATACATGGAACAGCCTTCCAGTTGAAGTGGTAGAGGCCAAAACAGTAATTGAATTTAAGCAAGCATGGGATAGGCATAAGGCTATCCTAAACAAAAGATAAATCCAGGTTAAGTATCCATGTAATTGGGCAGATTAGATGGGCCGAAAGAAAAATGTCGGCAGATAAGAACCTATGTTTCTATGTTTCTATACACCACATCCACGACGATCAGAGGCACTGCCTCCCGACACAGAGGCTGCTTGCCCTCTTATCTGTGTCTGGGAGTGTCTGCCTGACCTTTTTGGTCTTTCTGACATGGTGAGTGATATATAATTTAACGATATGCAGAACTCTGATTCAACTGTGTTATCTAGATTAAAGATTTCCAGAACTCTGGTATAACTCAGTGAGACACCCTGATGGCTGGCAGCTAGTGACAGGACACATATTCAAATTTGCAGAAATCTGCTACAAGTCTGTGAGATCCCCTGATAGGACCCCCTGATAGCTGGCAACAGTGACAAGACACAGATCACAATTCCCAGGTATCTGCTACAAGTCTCTGAGACCCCCTGATGGGTGGCAGTGACGACACAGGTTATAATTCCTAGATATGTGCTACAATTCTGTGAGACCACCTGATGGGTGGCAGTGAAGACACAAATTACAATTCCCAGGAACCTACTATAGATCAGTAAAACACCCTGATGGGTGGCAGTAACAAGTCACAGATTACAATTCCAAGATATCTGCTGGAAGTGAGACCCCCACAATAGCTGCTGGCAGTGAGAACACACAGATTACAACAATTCCCAGATATCTTGAAGAAGTGAGACCCCCACAATAGCTGCTGGCAGTGAGAACGCACACTAACAGAACAATCTCCTCTCAAAAAACACGTGCTGGGGCTGCGAGGGACGCCTTATAGAGTGTGCTGCGGGACTTAGTCAGGTCCAGAAATATTGGGACAGCGACACAATTTTAACATCTTTGGCTCTATACACCACCACAATGGAGATTGAATGAAACAAACACAATGTGCTTTAACTGCAGACTGTCAGCTTTAGTTTGAGGGTATGTACATCCAACTCAGGTGAACGGTGTAGGACTTACAGCAGTTTGCAGATGTGCCTCCCACTTGTTAAGGGACCAAAGGACAAAATAATAATCAGAAATCAAACTTTCCCTTCTTAATACTTGGTTGCAAATCCTTTGCAGTCAATCACAGCCTGAAGTCTTGAATGCATACACATCACCAGACGCTGGGTTGCATCCCTGGTGATGCTCTGCCAGGCCTCTACTGCAACTGTCTTCAGTTCCTGCTTGTTCTTGGGGCATTTTCCCTTCAGTTTTGTCTTCAGCAAGTGAAATGCATGCTCAATGGGATTCAGGTCAGGTGATTGGCTTGGCCATTGCATAACATTCCACTTCTGTCCCTTCAAAAA
This sequence comes from Leptobrachium leishanense, assembly GCA_009667805.1. NCBI lineage: Eukaryota > Metazoa > Chordata > Amphibia > Anura > Megophryidae > Leptobrachium > Leptobrachium leishanense. The sequence goes on along the minus strand of RXON01001698.1, from coordinate 7,170 downwards.
CTCTTTGGTTGCTTTTGCAGTATGCTTTGGGTCATTGTCCATCTGCACTGTGAAGCGCCGTCCAATGAGTTCTGCAGCATTTGGCTGAATGTGAGTAGATAATATTGCCCGAAACACTTCAGAATTCATCCTGCTGCTTTTATCAGCAGTCACATCATCAATAAATACAAGAGAACCAGTTCCATTGGCAGCCATACATGCCCACGCCATGACACTACCACCACCGTGCTTCACTGATGAGGTGGTATGCTTAGGATCACGTGCAGTTCCTTTCCTTCTCCATACTCTTCTCTTCCCATCACTCTGGTACAAGTTGATCTTGGTCTCATCTGTCCATAGGATATTGTTCCAGAACTGTGAAGGCTTTGTTAGGTGTTGTTTGGCAAACTCTAAGCTGGCCTTCCTGTTTTTGAGGCTCAATGGTTTACATCTTGTGGTGAACCCTCCGTATTCACTCTGGTGAAGTCTTCTCTTGATTGTTTACTTTGACACACATACACCTACCTCCTGGAGAGTGTATCTCTGGAGAGTGGATCTGACCAACTGTTGTGAAGGGTGTTTTCTTTACCAGGGAAAGAATTCTTCGGTCATTCACCACAGTTGTTTTCTGTGGTCTCCCGGGTCTTTTGGTGTTGCTGAGCTCACCGGTGCGTTCCTTCTTTTTGAGAATGTTCCAAACCGTTGTTTTGGCCACGCCTAATGTTCTTGTTATCTCTCTGAATGGTTTGTTTTTGTTTCTTCAGCCTAATGATGGCTTGCTTCACTGATAGTGACAGCTCTTTGGATCTCATCTTGAGAGTTGACAGCAACAGATTCCAAATGCAAATGGCACACTTGAAATGAACTCTGGGCCTTTTATCTGCACATTGTAATTTGGGTAATGAGTGAATATCACACACACCTGGCCATGGAACAGCTGAGAAGCCAATTGTCCCGTTACCTTTCTTCCCTTAACAAGAGGGAGGCACATCTGCAAACTGCTGTAAGTCCTACACCGTTCACCTGAGTTTATTATTATTATTATTATTATTTATTTATAAAGCGCCAGCATATTCCGCAGCGCTGTACAATAAGCACAGTACAGACAGGGTTACAATACATTGAACAACATTTGACAAACAGTACAGGAGGAGATGAGGGCCCTATTCCCGTAGGAACTCACAATCTAGGAGTTGGATGTACATACCCTCAAATTCAAGCTGACAGTCTGCAGTTAAAGCACATTGTGTTTGTTTCATTCCAACTCCATTGTGGTGGTGTATAGAGCCAAAGATGTTAGAATTGTGTCGCTGTCCCAATATTTATGGACCTGACTGTAGCTCTGTGAGCCCATGATTGGGCAAAATTTGCCCAATCAGGACTCTGAGCAGTGATTGGAACTGTCTTGCACCTGACCTGTGGTCAGGTACAAGGCTGTAGCCATTTACAAGCTTCAGGCCAGTGGAAAAGTGCATTGTGGTGCATTGTTGGTGAACACGTGGGAATGTTCGGAGTTCGACAAACAGCCAAACGGGCGATGTTCGAATCGAACTCCAAACAGATCGAACCGAAGAGCTCATCCCCAGTCACCAGTTGCTCATACATCCTACAGGGAATGCCCAGACCGCAGACCCACATACTGACCATGTGTAGTATCCTGATTTGTTTTTCATACTGAAAGACACAGGCAGCAATTTTTTCAGGGAGGGGGCAAAATTTTAATGGCATCCATATTCTGCCCTTTTGACATTGTCATGAAGGTGACAGTCACCAGTCACAGGGCATTGCAATGGGTTAATAGCTCGCACAACAATTGATTTTATGTGGCTGTATTAGCAGCTGAGCTGCATAGTTTTTTCAAGTACTCACCGATACCGAGGGGTTACTTACTTTTTGAAGGCACTTGCTGCCACCAAAGGCACAAAATTTGGGTGCAATGACACTGACGCCTATATTACCAGATTCATATCATTTTAATATTGGACCACAGGGTCCAACCCTGCACTCTTCCAGAATACCTCAAAGGGGTTATGGTGTGAAGGCACTGGCTGCAACCAAAAGGCACAATATTTGGGTGCACTGCCACTGACGCCTATACCAGATTCATATCATTTTAATATTGGACCGCAGGGTCTAACCCTGCACTCTTCCACAATACCACAGAGGGGTTATGGTGTGACGGCACTGTTGCCGACACTAAAGGCCCAATTTTAAAGCACCTATTGTTACTTTCATCCAAAGCCTGCATAAGTTTCACCATAATTTAGCCCAAAAAATCACTAACCTTGTTCTGCGTGTTCTACAATGTCTCCTCTTCTCATACAGACTGCCGCCCCAAGCAGTTGTTTATGAATAGATTAACCCTTTCACTGCTGAGGACGTGTGGGGAAAGTCCTCATTGACTCCTAAGGAAAGATAGGGGGTTCCTTTGAACCACGATATCTCCCCACTGTTGGCAGCTAGAGGGTCATGTTTGTTATCAGTAGAAAGGCCAGAGCATGGCCTTTCCAATGATACCAAACATGACCATGTTTAAAGTAAAGAAGAAAAATTAGACCCGAAATGGCTCAGCAGTGAAGGGGTTAAAGGAAAACCATTAACCGTCATCTGAAATGTCATTTTTTTTGTTATTAAATGCTTCTATACATCCTACAAATCCGCCACTTCACAGGCAGGTTATGGGGACCTCCTAAGCACAATATTTGAAGGAATTTTTCATTTTTATTCTTAATCTTTATTTCATGGAAAACTCACTGTTCGTTTTAATTATTTATTTATTTTTTAAACTTTTTGTCCTTGTTTCCTGTCCCCCAGGGCACTACCCGGACCCCCATACACCTTTTATGGCAAATATCTTGCATATATGCCCTCCTGGAGTGCACTCTAAAAATCTAACTATCGAGTCCCATTGACTTGCATTGAGTTCGGTTCGTGTTCGAACTCGAACTTTTGAAATTGTTCAAGTTCAAATGCGAACCGAACACGGGGGTGTTCGGCTCATCCCTAGTGACAACCCAACTCCAGGATTACTGAGAGCTTTATTCCACCCAAGTGGACCAGGCAACGTTTCAACTCAGAATGAGTCTGTGTCCAGCTTATTACTCATGATTCTCTTCTGGTATCAGTTTTTAAAAAGAAATGCAGGCGCTGAGAACCTGATTTGAAGTGAATTTGCAAAATCACTTGAAAAAATATTTTTTCATAAAGAATCTATACTCCCCACCTGTACTGCAGTGCAAAGTTCTCTTGCATAAGGACACGGAGATACAGAGTAAGGACAAAAATGTACGTGTGTGACTGGATGCTGACCCATTTGCAGAAGCACCATCAGAGAGATATGTAAAGTATACAATGTGCGTATGAAGATAAGTAAATTATGCCACGAGACGTTTGAGCAGTGGTGTATTTTGGCCTAGGCCAACGGTGGAACTTTCCAGAGGGCGGTGGCCGGCACTGGTGGCCCCACCCCATAATTTTTTTTAAAAAAAAATTATATATTTTTCTTTTTTTCCACTTTTTGCAAAGTATTTTGCCAGGAAGGATACATTCAGGGTTATTCAAAGAGATTCGAAAAGTCACCGCACGTTCGGTGACTTTTCGTTCTCTTCAATTCGGTTCCCTTTGCCGATCCCATGTCGGTGACCCTGCGGTGTATTCAGCAAGCACCACAGGGTCCCCGAATTGCAGGGAAAAGTCACCGCAAACCTGACGAAAACTAACCGCAAAACCCACCGAATGCACGCCGAAAACATCTGGATTAACCTTCGAAAAACCCGAGCAGGAGCCGATCACATGCAGCCGAACAGGAGCCGAATCACACAGAGAGGAAGCCGCTGAGACAGCAGAGGAGGCAGTGAATAAATTAGCAAAACAGTTTGTGTGAATGTTTGAAAATGAAACACTGTTTGCAAAGAAACTACTGAGCGAAAATGTCTGAAATTTACATATGAGGTCTAGGGAATGATAATAAAGAGGGCTGTTACAGAAAAAATAAGTAAACTTCACAAAAATGCTTAAAGTCCGATTTTATTTTTTTTTTTTTTAAAGAGACTTTTTGCTGCAGAATTTTATAATGAACGGTTTATTAGATATTGAATTAAAACGGGAATATTTTTAACATTGAAGCCTATGGGATTCTCCTGAATTAATTTGCCGAATTAAACCACCGAATGGCAGGGCATTAGGGGAACCTTTCACTGCTGGTTTGTGTTCTCTGAATAGCCGAAGCAGTGCTTTATTTATGGGGATTTCACTGCCCTTGAACAGGCACCGTATGTTCAGGCAATTCGCCAGGATTTGGCGAATTGCCTGCTCTCTGGATAGCCGAATGGCCAGGAAAGGCAACCAAACGCTGATTTTCAGCGTTCGGTTACCTTTCTCAAGCAATTCGGATCTCTTTGGATAACCCTGATTGAGATTTCACTAATTTTCAAGTATGTCCTGGGTAGGCAAGGCCTAGGCTTTCACTTTCCAGGGGGCAGCAAAAAACCTCACCACTAAAAGTGCATGGAGTCGGCCGCTGAATGCTGCCACCGCAAACCCGTGGCCTGCTGTTTTCAAAAGAACTACTGAACGAAAATGTCTGGAATTTACATATAAGATCCTATGATTGATAATAAAAAGTTCTGTTACAGAAAAAAGAGAAACCGCTATTAAAAAAAAAAAAAAAGGAATGGAAACTTTGCTCAAAAATTACTTAAAGGTACTAATAAAAATCAATAAAGACTTTTTACTGCAGATTAAATGGTTTATTAAATATTGCATTAAAATGGGAATATTTTTAACATTGAAACCTATGGGGTTCGCCTGAATAAACCTGCTGATTGCAACCACCGAACATCAGGGCATTTCTCTGCCATTTCTCTGCTGTTTGGTGTTCTCTGAATAGATTAACCATTACTTCTCTATGGGGATTTGCAATGCCTTCAAACAGCACCGTACTTGCTGGCAGTTCGCCAAACTTGTGTGTGAGCATATCACAGAGCAGTGGTGTACATAGGGGAGTGGAGGAGGGTGGGCCGCCCCAGGTACAAGTAATTATTTGGTTGTCATTAGGGGGTACTAGGAGGTGCCACTGTCACTGTGTGTCAGCTTTGAGCGGTTGTTCTCAGCCAACGAGCAGCAGGGCATTTGCATACGGAATAAAATCTAATAGAACAAAAATCCCCCTCTCCTCCCTCCATAGCTCCTCCCCTGCCCCACAGCAGCTCTAGGAGAGAGGAGGGGGATGTGATTTGTGTGCAGAGAGAGAAGATGACAGTAAATAGCAGGTAAGGGGGGGTATCAGCAGAATATGAAGCACTGTCTGCTTACTGCTGTTTAAAGTGGACCTTTCTTTAACCAGCACTGCAGTGATATAAATTTGTCATTGAGCTGCCTGACTCCTGGTGAGGCTGCGTGAATGCAGGTCATGTGGTCTGGCCAGTCAGGTGGTACTGAGTCTCAGTACCACCTGACTGGCTGAACCACGTGTCACGCACGCAGCTGCCCGCCCTTTAATTAACACAGACTCTCACTCTATTCTGGACTGAACACCCACTGGGAAGGGAATCAAAGCCACGGTGCACCCTCTGGCAGTGGCAAACCACTGCTGACAAAATGGCTCCACGCACAGGCACAGCCGTGATCCTAACGTGGCCTGGAGAGAGCTCCTGCTGAGTCTTATACACAGTCCCTGCTGACTCTGAACACAGCCCTACTGCGGACGGAGGCCGGTAAATATAGAATAAATAATTGCTGTGTGCTCATATTCACTCGGTTTGCTGGGAGTCTTATTGCAGTGGATTCTGATGCACTCATACATACCGCACATAGCATTGCTGGGAGTTTTATTGCTGTGGATTCTGTGATACACACTGCATATTACTGTGAGTTTTATTGCCCTGGAGCTCTGGGAAACGCTCATACATACTGCACTTTACTGTGCGTTTTATTGCTGTGCAGTTCTGATATGCTCATACACAGTGCCCATTTCTGTGGGTTTTATTGCTGTGCTGCTCTTTGATACACTCATATGCAGTGCACATTTCTGTGGATTTTATTATTCAACCAATTAGAGCGGCTGTGATCCAGTATAATTGACATGCGTGGCTGTTCTTTGTAAAAATGCTTGAATTTAAACATTTCATAATTTTATTTATCTCAATAGATACATTTGAAATGGTATACAAAATATACAAGAATGCACTTGGTATCCACTTTTAATATAAAGAGAGGAAAAGGCGGAGCTTAAAGAGGAAGGGTGGGGATTAACCAGGAAGAGGTGTGCCCTTGACAGGAAGGAGTGCCTCAAATTTAAATTAGGGAGTGCACGAGATTAGCCAGGCCTAGGGCAGCACAAAACCTAAATACACCACTGCGTTTGAGTGTTCAGGTTTGGGTTGAAGAAAAGGTGACAACCTTAATATCCGGATGTAGATGTTTAGGGAAAATACAGGTGGTTAAAGGGACACTCTCAATTTTTTGAAGACGTCCGGCTGTGTGGAGTGCACCCCCCTCCCTCCAGTGCCGTTTGCTAGATAAAGCTGTGTTAAGTGGAGAAGCTTCCACCACCCCACACTTGCGTCACCAGGCTGCTGGGATTTTGAATTTCCTGGCTGACAGTGATTAGATCAATCACGGATGACATCAGCACGCTCTGCAGGCAGACATCATCGTCTCACAAACTGCCCACAATAGCGAGCATCCTGAGAGAGGTAGATGATGGATTGGTTCAGCAAGTGCATTTACAAATCCAATCCATCGTTCCAATCGATGCTTAATTTGTGTAACCTAGTGTCAGGATCCGTTCCTGTGACATTACCTGCAAGTGGCAGCTGTGTGAAAGGTGATCACACCACATGTCACATGACACACCCCTGTGCCTAATCAATAAAGGCTCCACACCCCACCTGTTCAATGCTTCATTGTTGTCTATTATTCTTAGGAATTAGACCTGCTAACATAAGCTCCAGAGAAACCTTCTTTCCCCTACCAACCCACTGTGTTCCCCTGCTCCAGGACCATCCATTTTCCTACCTTCAAGACCCTCCAAGTTCCACTGTGCTCTCCAAGGAGCAACTGTCCTTCCCACCGTGCACTCCCAGGAGCAACCACCCATCCTACGTCCAGACCTGGACACAAGGACTGCTTTCCCAATCACCCTCAGCCAAACCAGTAAGTCCCATTGTGTTCTGTCCCACAGCCTCGTGT
>RXON01001697.1:0-49600 GCA_009667805.1 Leptobrachium leishanense | reverse complement strand
GCTACTGAACACTTCTTCCATAACTTGGAGGCATTCATGATCTGGATCCTTTTCACAGTCAGGCAGTAAAGTAGCAGGGTTTAAGGTAGCGATGAGGTCCAAATGAACCCGTGGATTTTCACACATCATGGCTTGGTACTTCGTCATCCGGCTGTTGCTGAACCAGTAACCTCCTTTGACATCCAGCAGAGCCTTGACAGCGTGGGGCACCTTGACATGAAGAACTTGTCCAAGGGTCAGCTTGTCTGCTTCTGCTATCAGCATTGCGGTGGCAGCCACTGCTTTCAGGCATGGGGGTAGGCCGCAGGCCACAGGGTCGAGTTGCTTGGAGAGGTAGGCCACAGGCCTCAGCCATGAGCCAAAGGTCTGGACCAATACTCCTGTCGCTGTTTGATTATGTTCATGTACGAACAGCTGGAACGGCTTGCTGTGATCTGGCAGGCCCAGTGCAGGAGCTTCCATCAGCAGAGTCTTTAATTTCAGGAACGCTGCTGTTTGCTCTTCTTCCCAATGAAAGGGGTCTAGTTCTCCCCCCTTGGTGGCTTGATGAAGCGGCTTGGCAATATCGGCGAAGTTGGGGATCCACAGGCGGCAGAAGCCTGCAGCTCCCAGGAACTCACGGACTTGTCTCCTGGTCTTTGGTTGGGGTATGCGGCACACCGCTTCTTTTCTTTCTGCCCCCAGTGCACGTTTGGTACCTGTTAACTGGAAGCCCAGGTATTTTACACTGCGTTTACATATTTGTGCTTTCTTTTTAGAAACTCTGTAACCTGCTTGGCTTAGCAGATGTAGCAAAGCTTTTGTGGCGGATAAACAGTCTTTTTCTGTGGGGGAAGCCAGTAATAAATCATCAACATATTGTAGTAACACTACTTTGTCTGGCTGAGCGTTGAAGGCGAGGAGATCTTGGCTAAGCGCGCACCCGAAAATCGTGGGCGAATTTTTGAAACCTTGAGGGAGGCGTGTCCACGTCATTTGATGGCGCGCTCCCGTGGTAGACTCTTCCCACTGAAATGCAAAAAGGGGCTGGCTTGCTGGAGCCAGACGGATGCAAAAGAAAGCGTCTTTTAAATCAAGCACTGTGTAATATTGTGTATCTCCGGGAATTAACGCCAGTAAATTGTATGGATTAGGAACCACAGGGTGTAATGTTACTGTGGCCTCGTTGACAGCTCGTAAATCTTGGACAGGGCGGTACTCTTGTGTGCCTTCTTTCAGTACTGGCAATAGGGGTGTGTTCCATGGTGACACGCAGAATTTTAATATACCGTTATCTTTAAGTCTCTGTAAATGTATTTGTATATTCTGCTTGGCTTTTTGTGGGATATGATATTGTCTTAGGGCCACAGGCGTTGCGCCGGGCTTTAATTCCACATATACCGGGGGTATGTTTATGGCAAGTCCTGGCGGGTTTTCCTCCGCCCATACCCCAGGAATTTCAAGGAGTAGTGCATGCGGATCCGGCGCGGCAGGCAGAGTAGGCGCCGTGCGCCATTCTTCCTCCCTCGGCATAACTACTGCAATTTTCACAGATTGTGGATTGTGCGGACTGGCTGGATTATGCTGCCGAGCAGAGCCGCCACTCTCGGGCCGGTCTAATTGAGCGTGACCCCCGGGAAGGAACGTAATTTGGGCTTGCAATTTGCACAGGATATCCCGCCCCAGGAGTTGGATGGGACATTCGGGCATATACAAAAATTCATGTTCAACATTATGCCCACCCACACTACATTTTCTAGAAGCAAGAAAAGGATATTTGGCAGACACCCCCATTGCTCCCATAATATCAACCTCATTTCCCATTGGAGGTGCAATTTGTTTAGTTACAACAGAATATTCGGCACCGGTATCAACCATAAAAACTTCATCTTTATTTCCCACTCTCATTGTGACCGTGGGCTCGTGGCTACCGAGCGGGATGGGCCCAGGTCCCCGTCAATATGCATCCTGCCCTTCGAATGATGTCCCCGCCAGTCCCACAAACCCCGCTCCATTCCCTTCACTTCTTTCATACCTTCCGTCTGTTACCTGGCCATTAGGGGCTTGACCTCCCGCCTCCCCAACTTCACCCTGTCCCCCAAATTTAGCCAAAAATGCAGGACAGTCGTTTTTCCAGTGACCTTCACCCCGGCACCACGCGCACTGATTGGGTCCTAGGGGTTCCCTAGGGGCTCCCCGTCCTCTTCCTCTAGCTCCCCTACCCCTTGCCCTCCCTCTGTCTGGGCCACCTCGTCCTCCACCATTCCCCATGTATCCGACCACCCCGGTATGTCCCTTCTGTTTCTTTATTTCCTCTAAATCCCGGTTATGATACACCTTATTAGCGATCTCAACTAACTCGCTAATACCTTTTCCCAAAAACCCATCTATTCTCTGTATTTTGTTTCGTATATCCCTTTGTGACTGACCCACAAACGAAGAGTTAATTAACCTCTGATTCTCCGTCGCTTCAGGATCAATAGGACTATACATCCTGTACGCATCCAGCAATCTCTCTAGAAACGCACTTGGGGATTCCTTAACCTCTTGCACCACATCTGCTATTTTTCCCATGTTTGTGGGCTTCTTCCCTCCCGCTTTAACACCCATAATTACAGCGGTTCTGTATGTCTGCAGATGGGCAACTCCTTCAACTGTATTGTACGGCCATTTAGGATCTGTTTTGGGGTAGTGTTCCTCTGCCCACGCTTCTGGATGAGGTTTAGCATCTGCTACGGCTTGGGCGAGTAAAATCTTTTGCGCGCTACTATTTATTCGGGCTCTCTCCTCTGTGGTGAACATTGTCAACATTAATTGCTGACAATCTGCCCATGTGGGGTTATGTGTGAGCATAACTGACTCTATCATACTGGCCACTGCTGCGGGATTTGTGGAATACAGTGGTGTGTGTGTTTTCCAATTAAAAAAAACCGTTGTCGTGAACGGGACGTATGTGTATTGCATTGGCCCTGGATTCCCATCCGCCAATGGGGGGCCTGGCACCTCCCGCAAAGACAACTGCATAGCACTCTTGTTAGGATTGTGTTGGTATGGCTCCCGGTGTTTATATATATTATTCGCTGCGCGTGTGGTAACTCCCTGGTTCTCATCCTCCTTCTCTGTATCACTATCCCCATGGGGCACTAATTTATATATGCTCCCATCGGGCATCTCAATCTTCTCTGGTGGAGCCTCTCTGTCCCCTCCACCCGCTGCGCCCTGCCCTTCCTCCGCAGCCACACGGGACGGAGCAGAGGGAGCTGACCGAGACACAGCAGCTGCCCGCTCCCCCCTCTCCGCCCGCGCAACCGCGGCATTCAGAGCTTCCCTAGCTGCCCCATAACATGATGGATAGGACGGGGGCAGACCATCACTCTCTTCCGGTTGTTCTACCAACACCGGTCTCCCTCTCTCCTCACAATTTGGGGGGTCCTGCTTCTTATTTTTCCCTGCAACCATTATAAAATGACTTTTATCTTTAATACAATATCTCCATATATCTATATACGGGTATTGTTCAGGATGTCCGTACTGCTCTGTGACCTGGGAGTGTACCTTCTGTACCAACTCCGGGTCCATTGACCCCTGCTCTGGCCATCCTGGGACTAATAACGGCCACACAACTGTACACATCACTTTTAGCTTTTCTTTTGTCAATTCTACACCATAGTCATGAGTTTTATATAATGCATTGAAATTTCGCACCATGTATTCTAGGGGCGTCTCCCCCTCCTTTACCTTCTTGGGCTTTGATGACCCGCTACCCATTGTCACTCCTGAAAACAGTACCTTTTGCTATACAGATATATTATTTCAATAACAGTTAAAATCTACAGTCTGATACTTCAGCCAACAATTCATTTGTGTCTGAGGCGCTTCCCCCTTCAGTAGCCGACTGCAGTCGCCTGAGCCGGAAACGTACGTTCGGGGTCAAAACTCGTATTTGCTTCCTCGCGGAGCGAGTAGGCGCACGTTCACTCACAGCACTCGAGTCAATTCATTCACAGCACATACCGTATCAGATACTTTCAGCACAGAACATAACATAAAACACTTCAACTCTTTCTACTAGCCGAGGGTGCATTCCCTCCTCTGTGGCTCCTTATACCCCGTAATTTGAACTCTAACTCTTGACTGCTTGTGACTATGTGCACCCCGTTCCTTATCTACACTTCCGTCTGCAATTCCAATCTGCCTTATGGATAATCTACCCACTCAGCACCACTATCTCTGCAGCTACCGCTGGCTCCACTATGAGCCCTTCTCACTACACGGCGTACACACTAGGCACTGACTCAGGCTCTCAGCCCAGTCACAGAAAAACCCTCCTCCTTTCCCGTTTACCCACGTGGTGAAGCTCTATTTACAAACACTGACTAAATGACTTATGCAACTCCACGTGGCTACCTCCTCCCTCTCTTACAGAACTACACTTTGATTGGCATTCAATTCCCCCGAATCCAGACACCCGCTAGCCACTCTGGCTCCTTAGCAATGTCAGTGCTATCAGCGGCGGGCTAGATATGCCAATAGGATGGTGGCCATCGCATCCTCTTATCCGTCTATCTCAGTCGGACGTTTCCCTTAGATACCGGTATCTCCTTTAGACATACAAAACATAGAAGACACGTTACCTATCGCCGGCGCTGCTTGCTGTTTCCTCAGACTCAGTGGTGTCCCAGTTCCCGGGTCAGGGGTCCGTTTGGGACGAGACGAGGTCCACTGAACAGGAAATCCTGCTTGGCGCCTGCAGATGTCAGCTCACCTTCAACGGACGCCCAACCAGCGGGATTCTCGTGCACCTGCAGTCAATATCGCCGCACTGTGTTCGGCAGCCATTGCCTGTGTCCTGGCAAAGGGCCCGTTATCCCGGCTATCGAGCCCCCAAGACATGTAACCGGAGTCAGACAGGTTCACTTCTAAAACGGCGCCGGACCAGACACAAGCAAGGATTGTCCAAACACGAGTCTCTTCAGGAAAGGCAAACGTTTATTGTGTCGTCACACAAGTGCTCACACAGGATTGAATCGCAAAGAGTGAGCCCCCCTTTCACCCCGTGCAAGGGGTCTTATACCCAAAAATACGTAATTAGGTACATCCCAATTAGCCCACCTCCCGATGACACTTTATTCCACCCCACGTGGGTTAATACCTCCCATCATCAGCACAAGCACAAAGAACATTCCACATTTAACTATAAATTGATATACTTCATGTTAGTTTGACAGTCTGTGATTTGTTGTGCTGTCTTTCTCAGGGCAGTGCCTCCCTCCCTATAGGCTATGTTTATTCAGATAGCCTGGGGCCTGGTCTGTTTTCTATGTTTTCTTTGTTCCTCTGCACATCTCAATGACCTTGCCCCATTCATAAATCTTCCTGTCTCTCCGTGCCAAGAGCCGGCCGGATTCTGCCTGGTTTTCTTGTTAGCTTTTCTAATCTACCACACATTCCTTAAATTCTATGTAAGCTCTGCTCTTCTCATCTAAATAAAATCTATTCTATTTACTGGTGAACCAATATTCTGAACAAGATGGCTGCCTGGCTCATAGTAGCAACCATCTTCCAGCCTGATTCTCCTTCATTATAGAATTAGATCTTCTATTAAAAATGATATTGTAGATTTATTAACAGAAAAATCTCCAGGAGCGCAAAGATCAGCTGACAGTCTGAAAGCTGGAGATAGGTATAGATAGAGATACGAGATACTAGAACAAACGTGTGAATCACAATAGATATATATAAATGTATCAAAGGTAGAGCAGCGTATTGATAGAATGAAAAGAGACGGATGGACGGACGGACAGAGTTTGGATAGGCGGCTAATAGATGTTAGATAAATAGATATTACATAGATATTAAATAGCTGTTGGAAAGATAGATGCCTGATATGTAATAAATATTTAGATAATAGATATTGATTACATGGATAACACACACAGAGATATTTAAATACATAAAACTCTATTTGTTTTCATAACTTTCAAAGCCTTTATACTATTTAATATATATAGTTCAGTCCTCACTGCAAACCACCAAGCCATGGAATCCTGGCACTGTGATGTCACAATGCACACTGTGACATCACACTTTACAGGCAAGGTATAAAAGGCTGTGTTTGGCTGCTCTGTTGTTGTTGTTGTTGTGCAGTTTGGAGTTTGAAGCAGAGATTGTGAGCTTTTGCAAATATGGGTAATAGCACAAGTCGCTTGTGTTGTTGTTTCCGGAGTCGTCGTTCTTGGAGAGGAGTAAGTAAATGAATTCTTATCTCTCATTCTACATCTCATTCACTGAGCTCTGTCACCTCAACCCAAACTGCAATGGAATCCAGGATGGGATAAAAGTAAGGGTCCAATGAGCCCTTTATATGATGTTAATATGAGAGGAGGGAGGCAGATATTTCAGGATTTAATTATTATTTATTGAACGTCAGTGATACAATAGCATTAAATGATTATAAATTAAAGTCCTGATTTGTTGAATTCCCTGCACAGGTTTTAAAGTCAGGAGCTCCTCATTCCTCTATCACTTCAATCTCTTATTAGCTCTAAGCCCCCTATGTCCTCACCCAGATACATTATTAATTGCTTCATGATACATTCCATTAGGATGGAGTCTCCTGATTGTTTAAATCATGAAACTATCTCTCTACCAGGCAGAGATTCAACCAAATATCCAAACAGTGTTGCTCAATAACAGCCTGTAGTATACAGTATATGGCTCTGCTGTACCGATTGATGCACACCCCCTATACACCTCCACATGCAGAAACACCCGTGTACAAAGCTACAATGTGTTTTATGAAGGGCCGCGCTGTATCACACATTGTCTGTACAGATCCAAAAGACTTGCAGAATTTAGGTTACAGTATCCAAAATGAGAAAAGATAAATCCCCAGCTCGGCTGAACAGAAGATTGTCTCAGCCGCAGCTCATGTGGCCAGTTTGTTACACATTCATTACTACTCACTGTTTAGTTAATATACCATTATTATTATCGCCCATTATTACTATGAGAAATCCTCGTAATTTAAGAGTCGTGATAAATGTAATCATTATTGAAATCTATATGAAACCCCCCAAACAAAGCTCCCCCGGATTCAATGTAACATTTCCTGGATATTTTCAAAGCCTCTGCGATTTCTTTCCAGATAAATTTTATTTTCAAATATACATTTATTTACGTAAACGTCAATAACAAACAACAGAACTTAACCCATTAACATACTGACTCCTGTGCTGACATGCAATAAGGCTGACACTGAGCCGACATGTGAATACGCAGCATTTAGAGCCTGACCAGCCGTCTGACAACTAATATACTCTTTCTAAGCCATTTCTATATACTATAAGATCACCAGCACAATATCCTCCTCCACCATCCTGTGCTCCACTCACATGTAATATTGCCGCATTTTCCATACAAGCTGTAATTCTTCTTTTTCTTCCCTCAGTTTATTAAGTGAAAGCTTTTATTTCTCTTTAGATGCTCTATAATAGATTAAAAAGCCCTTCTTGCCCTCGTGTCATGAAGGCGACTGGATTGTAGATTATTTCTGGCTGTTAAAAGGTTTTATTCAAAGTGACTGACATTTTCTCTACTTTTCTTTGTCTCTTTAGAAAACCAGAAGTCCATCATCTGGTCATGTTGAGCAACGAGTAGATACGTGTTCTGGTATGTTTAAACACAACTATACTCATTTGGTTTCATTTATTTCTATTGATCATAACATTGATTTTCTCATTAGACTTGTGCACAGAGTTTTTTGGGGTTTTTTTGGAATTTTTTGTACCTTTTTTACTTTGTTTCGGGTGATTTCGGGCCATTATAAACAGTTTTTTTTTTTCGGTTCAGGTCGTTCGTTATTTCAACCTGATTCATAATTTCGGACCGATCTGACATATCGGATTGGCCGATATCGTTTTTTGGATCCGATAATTTCAAATCGGTTCCGATCTGATTCATTAGCTAAACTTTCACCCAAAAATCCCGAAAAATGCCCCAAAAAATCCTAAAAAATAAATAACCAAAATGGCTTTTTGCTGCAAGTGAAAAAAATAAACAGTTTCAGAAATATTTATTAAAGACACAATTATTTTTTTAAAATGAAACCTATGGGGTTTAAAGCCTTGTTTCTTTAAAAAAAATAGTTAAGAAGCCTAAAATTTCACCCAATAAATCCTAAAAAATGCCAAAAAATCCTGAAAAACAAATAAACAAAATAGCTTTTGCTGGAAGTGAAAAAAATATACGGTTTAAGAAATATTTAACAAGAACAGAGATTTTTTTTATCATTAAAACCTATAGGCGACCCTGGTTCGCCGCACCGTACCATCAAATGATAAGACTTCGGGACCGTGGCTGTATCCAAAACTGTAATCATTGACTGATCTCTGACCTGGGGCTGCGGTGGGGTCTGTATTGATCCCGTCCTCGGTGTCTTCTTTCTGTGCCCATCTTATCTCTCTATGCTTACGGCGGTCTTCTACTTGCTGTACCCTTTTGGCCTGGGACGGGCCCACCTCTGTCTCTTTCTCCTTCTATCCCCCTTTTCTCCCCCCCATACTATCTCTCCTCTTCTGTCCTTGGTTTATTATAAGACGGTTGCCACTTTGGGTAGTATATGCACCGTTTAGCGAATAAGCTTGATGTTTATACGTGGCTGCGACGCAGTTTATTTTACCTCTGATCTGTACCAACCCTGTTGCCTCCAATAAAACTTTATTTAAAAAAAACACCTATAGGCGAATTCTATAAGTTGTAATGTTAAAAAAAAAAAAAAAGGTTTTTTTTACTTTGATATATTTTTATTCCATTTTTTTTCGCTTTGTGTTTGTTTCATTCCGCTTTTTCATTTTGGAACAATTTGTTCAGTTTTGGGTAATTTTCATTACATTCTTCTCGTTTCGGATCATTCTTGTTCTGTTTGATATCGTTTCGGATAATTTTTGAATCGTTTGAATCGTTTCGGATAATTTGAATCGGATATCGTTTCGGATTCGAATCGTTTGATATTGTTTTGGCTCTTTTTGTATTGACTTCAAATCGTAATTTTGGCCAATTCGTAATACTGGACGGCCGATATCATGTGTTTCAGAAATGAAAAAAATAACGAAAATACAAATCTCGGACGAAAACTAAATTTGATACGAAATGCACGTGTCTATTTCTCATGTTATCACGTTCCCGTAATACTTTGTAGCACTTACTCTTTTACACTCCCGCAGCCTGGTACGAGCGAACACATTGTGCTCCAGTGCTGGCTAGTGCTACTCTCACAGCTATTTCCATTAATGGCCGACACACCTGCCATGATTATTAATATTACTATGTGTCTTATTGTCACAGGGATAATGTTTACCTGCACATGACTCTAGATTTTGCTACTAGAGATATTCTAATAATGTTCCAGCACGTCACTATACGGTTTTACTATGATTGAGACACAAGGGCCCCTATTACATGATTCGTGCAGCGCATTTGCATGCGCGCAAATGCGCTTTTGCACGAGGACAAAACCATTTGCGGGGAACGTCGTAGTACGACGTTCACGCAAACGATGCGCGTAATCGTCTACCGCGATTGACCTTGCGCGAACCCAGCGCGAGCGCAAGTTCGTGCGCGCATCCTATACTTAACATTGTGAGCGCAAATGCGTTAGTGCGGATGGTATTACAATCTTTGCGCACAGTCGTACGAGCGACGTTTGCGCGAATTTTCGTAACGTCTTTGAAAACTTGGTGTTAACTGCAAATATGATCGTTGTGGCCGAAACAAAATAACTCAGCAATAAAAAAAAATACAGCACAGTACAGTTACACATTCTACACATACCCAGACATCAAAAATTAATAATTTGTCACATTTTTTTTGCTGCAGCACATATACGCAGATTGACTTTGACAGGCGCAACAACATCACTTTAGAAAATGGTGGTTCTTAATTCTGATTGGCTGAATCCCGTTAAAAAACAGTCTGCCCACCGATTCCTGCACGCAACGTTCATTTGCGCACGAATTTGCGCGTCGGATTTGCTTTTACCTTTCCATTTAATTACCCTATAAAGATATTCCGCATTTAGTTACGTGGTATTGCAGGATAACCTTTATATGTTTCAGTAAATATTATTTACATTTTCCAGAAAACATCTCAGAGCCACAGACCGAGCTGACCTTGTTTGAGGAAATTCAGAAGATCGAGCTTGAAATCATCAAGGAGCAGAAAATGAAGGAAGGAGCCGAAAAAATTCTCAAGGCTGTAAAACGTAGAAAGCACAGGGCATCTGTTGAGAAATTTTTGGCGGCCTCAAACAAGAAGCTGGAGGCTCTCAGCCAAGGTCTGCAAGATCTACATGCGTGTAGAGATAAGCTTCAAGTAGAGGAACATCCAGGTACATTTAAACTTCATATAAAATCCCATGTCGTCCCTTTACCAAGTCTTATATCAATATGTCTGTCCTATTTCCTTCAGCAAAGTCATTTTAACCTACATTTGTCTAAACACAATATGACGGGACTTTTGTCATTCTTTCTCTATATCAACCATTAAATGCTCCTTCTCTGCGCCCAGATTTATTTTATTTATTCCTTTGCAGTTTATATTTTAGAAATTGAATACAGATTTATAGTATGAAACTAATATATTTTGTTGTAACTACACAGGAGAAACCGGGCCAGAAGATCGCCAGGTCCATATGGATGTTGTCTCCTTGTCTGACGTGGAAGTACAGATCCCAGACATAGCGCTCATGGCTAGGTCATTACTTTCCATCTTTCATAGTATTGTTTTGACATAAAATTTATTTGACTTTGCTTCTCATTCTGCTATATATAACCTGTTGGGGAACATAAATGTAAGCTGTATCCCATGCGGAATGTCAATCAGCTAAGGTATTTAATAAGATGTATTATAAGGAAATAAAAATCCTGATCAAATGGCAATATTGCACCTACAGAAAAATACAAGGTAATGGTTTTCATCCATAGTGTCACCTGCACTCAGAATCCTATAAACCTACATACATAAAATAGAGGTTTATTTTTTTCTCTGCTTAAATGGTCATTGACGTATTAAACCCACCACCACCACCTCAAAACAAATCTCTTGGGTGAGTCCTGACCTTAGCAACAAAAAAATGAATTTGTAAAAACCACACAGCAAAACAAATTGCTTATAAGGAGATACAACCCAAACCAAGAGTTTCCTTAACTACTTCAATGCGGAGGACGCGCTCAGCGCGTCCTCCGCATGGCTGCTGGTGTGCGGAGGACGCGCTGAGCGCGTCCTCCCTTTGGGGTCAGCGTTCGGCCGGGTTCCAGCCGATCGCTGGCCCCCCGGTGCGGGCTGACATCCTCGATGTCAGCCCAGCATCCGGAACCGCAGCCGCTGAAATTAGGTGTCATCGCGGCAGCGCGATGACACCTAATTCAGGCGCTCCCCCCCGCATGTGCGGAGGAGGCGCCTGAAAGGGAGGGGGGGAGGTCCTTCGGACCTCTCTCCCTCCCGATCGGTGGCGTTGCGGGGGTTAACCCAGGCACCATTTGGAAGGGCACAGCCTGCCCTTCCAAATGGTGCCTGGCATTAACCCCTGGGGAGCTGGATCGCGAATCGGCGCTGAAAAGCGCCGGTTCGTGATCCTTTCCCGGAGCTGGCCGACATCTTGGATGTCGGCCAAGCCTCCGGGAACTCCCCCTGAGGACTGGCGTCATCGTGCATAGCATAGCATATCATAGCACGATGCATAGCACGATGACGCCTGTCCTAGAGTTAACCCCTAACTGCCACCAACGGTGGAGATAGGGAGTTCCAATGAACTCCCTATCTCCCGATCTGTGGCAGCTAAGGGTTAAAGTTTGGTATGGTTGGATCGGCCAGAGCATGGCCGTTCCAACGATACCAAACACGAAAGTGAAAAAAGTTTTTTTAAAAAAATTTAAATTAAAAATAAAAATATATTTAAAAAAAAATTATAAAAAATAAATAAACCTTTTTTTTCTTTTTTTTGGTTCGTTAATGCAACAATATTGTTCCCATTTCAATTATAATGTGAACAATGATACTGCACTAACGATTTTTGTATGCGGTGCGTTTGTTAAAAATCGCGTAATTTTCCCCAAAAAAAAATGTAACGATACCCCATCTCTAATTTTTTTAACAAGCGCACCCCATACAAAATATAACTGCAATTGCTCGCATGTTAAAATGTGAAAAAAAACACTTTACACGTTGTAAATTATTGAAAATACATATTTTATTGCATTTTTTGTTATAATATACAGACATGACATAACGTATACATATAATAATGACATATTATGAATCTACCGAGTCTGACGGAAAGAACGATATATAATATGTCTGGGTCATATACTAAAATAAGCCTTCAAAACACGTTTAAACATGATGAGCAAAACGGTAAAAATGACCTCAGCACAGGGGCGGGAAAAGCCTCAGCAGCGAAAGGGTTAAAGCGTGCCAAATGATTACTTTTTGCTTTCTCTTGGGATTTTAATTATGAGACCCTTCCATATGTTCAGCACAGTATTGCAGATCCACTTTGGTTTCATTCGCCATTTAAAGGAGCTGTATTGCAATGCATGTTGGATGCCAATTATTTTTAAATTTAAAAGTTATTTTCTCTCTTAGAGAGTAACAGTATTTAATATAAGACTCGACAAAACCCCTCACAATCTTTTATGGGGCGGGGTTAAGCCAATTTCTACCTTTTATTGTTACTACTAGTATTTCTAGAGGTTCCTTTGCTCCCTATAGCTCTGAATGTATTTGCATTTTCTAAGACTATATGAAAATATAGCACTTAAATTATGTTTTTCCTTTATTTCTTAAAGTGAACTGCCATTCAGAGTGTATGCTGATGAATTGGATGAAGAGGATCCTGAGCTGGACCTGAATATCGGAATCTCTCCATCAGATTGGTAAAAATCCTGCATCTTTCTCAGAAATGTTATTTGTCTCCTATCACTCACCGTCATCTGCACAAAGTCCGCTTTTGCTAACCTTTTTCAGACCTACAGTAATTCCGTTAAGCCTTTTTTTCATTAAAGTCAGTGTTTATCTCAGAGTTATAATAACTTTACATATATAGCATAATGTCCTTAGGGTTGCCTCTATTCTAGGAATATGTACCTGATACTGATACAAAGATCAGTATTGGGTACATATTATCAGTATCAGGTACATAATATTAAATACTCTATGGTTTGCATGGTTATGACAGGTAGTGTTGCCCATATTTCTGTGGAATTGTCTTGTGCAGACAAATAAATTCTTCAAAATTTGTTATTCTTCCAGACAGAAATGAAATAGCAAAGTAAAATAATTCCCCTATGTTTTCGCTGTCACAGACATGGCTATCTGACATGAGTTATAGCTTCCTAAAGGCTCTCTTCGCCTCTACAGACAATTCATTTAGAATTTACAAAGTAACACAATTATAGCACTGACTAAAGTATCTTTTTCCTTCTTAAAGCGTCTGTCCCATCTCTCTGACGCATATGATTCTTGGATTGGAGGATTATCCAGCTTCTTCTGATACCTCTTCCCATTCTATCCTACCTGAGTCTGCAGCGGATACCAAGGTAAAGATGTGTGAATTTTAACAAAAATATCTGTACGATTAATCGCTGATTCTAACCCGATTCCATATGTCACAGACCTTCATTTACACAGCAATAATTTCATATACCACTATGTGATAAGGAAAAGTTACTAGACCATTGATTTTTGTATCTTCCTTGCTATTACGTGCACTCCAAAAGACAATCATGAACAATTAAAAAAACACAATGAATAATTCAATTAAATTAGAAAAACCCATAGGATAAATTCCATAATTTGCCATAAGCACAGAATATTATCATTTCACCTTTATGTTATTATGCGTGTTTATTACACCCACCTCACCTGGACCTGTATTAATCACTTTCTTCAGAAAATTCTTATATTAATAATACTTGGGTTTTGCTTTTAGGATTCTGAACCAGCGATGGAGACAACAAATCCGTCCAACTTGGAGAATGTTGTCGTTCCTGCAGAGGAAATATCGATTGAGCCAGAAGTATCACAGAGGGGAATATGGCCGCTTCCATTTCTGTGGATGCTCCAATGAGCCTGCAGGATTTCCGCTGCTGCGCGGTCTTGGGGAAAGGAAGATTTGGCAAGGTGAGTTTAATGGATAATTCCAAATCCAGGTACATATAATGGAGGTGGTGTAAGTACTGTCTGGGTGGAGTAGAGGTAACATCACTGCTCTATGACCGCGGAGACACAGGTTTGAATCTGGAGAGAGCACCTCTCCGGTAAGTGTCTTTGGGCAAGGCACCTAACGGTACATACTCGCCACCCAGGACATACTTGAAAATGAAAGAAATCTCAATATATTCTTACTGGTAAAATAATTTCTTCCAAAAGATACAAACTATTCTTTTTCTGGTTTCAGGTGCTGCTGACGGAACATCTTAAAACGAAGAGGATGTTTGCCTTGAAGGCCATTAAAAAGGCATACCTGGATACACCCCTGGAAGTTAGGAGGTCAGCAGAAGGAAACTAAATTAAGTTACGGGACAGATTGTAGATATGATTGTCGTCTAAATGGGTTATTCAACGAGTGCCGGTGATTGCCGTAGTTGCAACAGCAAAAAACGCTGGCATTTCACGGACAGGAAGTCCAAACAGTGACAGAAGAAGCTGTGAAGTTCTCCTGCTGCTGTTTGGATTTCTCTTTTGGGAAATACTGGTGTTTGTCTCCGTTGCAACAATGATGATTTTTGCTGTGTTTGTAACTTTGGCAAATACTGGCGCTCTATGATTAACCCCCTAAGTGACATTAAACTTTGCTACTTGTGTGAAAACCAATGGGTATCTTTATCGATTTGTTTCACATAATGATCAGTGTTTGACCATTACTCGGAAATAAAACGGAACATGTAGGTGAAAACACTTATAGAGCATGACCGTCTGTCCTGAAACAGACATAAAGCCGATAGAAATGGATTTTTCAGTGGATTTGTCTGTATCAAAGAGATGAGAAGGTTTTAACTTCTTTTTCCTCTTTTTTTTTTCAGCCTCATGAGTGAAAGGAACGCTTTACAGCTCGCGAGCCAGACGCACCATCCGTTCCTGGTGAACCTGGTCGCCTCCTTCCAAAATGACCATCATGTCTTCTTTGTAATGGAGTACTCAGCTGGTGGGGACCTAAAGTCCCTCCTCATGAGGGCCAAATGTGTCTTTCCAGCAGAACTCGCTACGTAAGTGCAAATAGTATTTGGAATATAGTATAGTAATAGGAATAGTATAGGAATAGTATAGTATAGTAATAGGAATAGTATAGTAATAGTAATAGGATGAGTATAGTAATAGTAATAGGAATAGTATAGAAATAGTAATAGCATAGGAATAGTATAGTATACTAATAGTAATAGTAAAGTAATCATAATAGGAATTGTATAGTAATAGTATAGTAATAGCATAGGAATGGTATAGTAATAGTAATTGGTATAGCATAGTAATAGGTATAGTATAGCAATAGTAATAGAAATAGCATATTAATAGGAATTCAGTCGTATAAAATCCATTTCGTTCTCTATAAGAAACTGAATCATTGCTTTTTTTACAGGTTTTACGCGGCTTGTGTCGTCCTCGGTCTCAAATTTCTACACAAACACGAGATAATCTACCGGGATATCAAATTAGCGAACATCGTGTTGGACCAGGACGGCTACGCCAGAATTACGGATTTTGGTATCTGTAAAGAGGGTAAGTATAGTTTTACACCCAGTAAAGTCATATTGCCGCCTGAAGACCTCACTTATAGAAACGCAAATCAGCGCAAAAAAGCTAAACATAAAATAAGTAAAGTGTATAATGTGCAGAATCAATAAGATAGTATTTATTTTAACAGAACAGGAAGACAAACTTTAATTCACCTGCTCTTATCTTTTATGTGTCAGGAATCGGATATGGAGCGCGCACCAGGACCGTCTGTGGCACCTTGGAGTATGTGGCTCCAGAAATCCTGCGAGGAAGATCATACACCAGATCTGTGGACTGGTGGAGCTTCGGGGTGCTGTTCTACACCATGCTGGTCGGAAAAGTAAGACTCGTTTATAATGGAGCTTTTTGAAAACCTGTAAATGAAGGAATAATATAGAGCGGCCCAGCGGCTCCCATGTAGATTATATAGAAAAATATTTATTATGCGATAAAACTGACGCAGCGGCTATTATTTATACCTATACACAAGCATTATGCAGCACATACAGATACAAGGTGTTGCTGTAATTGCCACACACAGGCATTATGCAGCACATACAGATACAAGGTGTTGCTGTAATTGCCATACGCAGGCATTATGCAGCACATACAGATACAAGGTGTTGCTGTAATTGCCATACACAGGCATTATGCAGCACATACAGATACAAGGTGTTGCTGTAATTGCCATACACAGGCATTATGCTGCACATACAGATACAAGGTGTTGCTGTAATTGCCATACACAGGCATTGTGCAGCACATACAGATACAAGGTGTTGCTGTAATTGCCATACACAGGCATTATGCTGCACATACAGATACAAGGTGTTGCTGTAATTGCCATACACAGGCATTATGCGGCACATTCAGATACAAGGTGTTGCTGTAATTCCCATACACAGGCATTATGCAGCACATACAGATATTGCATTGCTAATAATCTCATTCTGATCACTACAAATCCCCATAAGCAGGAGATCTCACCATTTTATTATCTGCAGCACATTTACTGACACAAAGGCCATTTCTGCCTTTTTGCTGATAATGCAGAGCCTGTGTGACATTGTGCCAGAAAAGGGACGCCATCTAGAGTTTGATAGCTTTCATCCCAGTGATATTTCTGTAAAGGATAAACCAATACACGACAAGTTAAAAATGAACGAATTCAAAACAATTTATTTTCAAACTTTGTATTTTCTCTAATTGATAACTTTGCATCCCATGTTTCAGATAAACATTACGACACATTTATTTTCAACAAAGTGTGCTTGGTATTGAAGGGGTTAATGCAATTCTTCTGCTTTTTACAATATGGACGAAAATGATTTCAGAGATATAAATATATATATATTTTTCTTTCAGACTCCTTTCGCAGGTGACAACCAGCACCAGATTCAGCATAACATCCTGTCCTCAGTCATCCGATTCCCTCTATCCATATCAGTGCTCGCACTCTTAATCTTGAAAAACGTAAGTTTCCGACACGTGTTTAGGATTTCCCAATTCTATGTTATTCTGTGAGAGGGACTCGCTACCTCACTGAGTGGACACTCAGACCTCATACATAACTACCTCACTGAGTGGACACTCAGACCTCACATGCCACTACCTCACTGAGTGGACACTCAGACCTCATACATAACTACCTCACTGAGTGGACACTCAGACCTCATAGACCACTACCTCACCGAGTGGACGCTCAGACCTCACAAGCCACTACCTCACTGAGTGGACACTCAGACCTCATACATAACTACCTCACTGAGTGGACACTCAGACCTCACACGCCACTACCTCACTGAGTGGACACTCAGACCTCACACGCCACTACCTCACTGAGTGGACATTCAGACCTCACACACCACTACCTCACTGGGTGGACACTCAGACCTCACATGCCACTACCTCACTCAGTGGACACTCAGACCTCACACGCTTACCTGTGTTTGGGGAAATGGGGATTAGTTTCATGGGGAGGAAACAAACCAGTGTTTCTGCTCCTCGGCGGCTCTGAGACTCGATTATAACGTTAACACATTATTATATCACACAATGTGTAGGACCATTGGTTACTCGGGAACATTGTGCTTTTATTAAGTGTTAAGATGTACGACAAGAGATTAGGAAATAAAATGTATCAGAAGCTGCAATAAAGGATTATTCTGCTAATATTTACCAATTCAAATCACTGCCTCTAATTGCTTTTTCTTCCGTTTCAGTTACTGAACAGGAATCCCGCCGAGCGTCTCGGTGCCGGTAGGAACGGGGCATCGGATGTGAAAAGGCAACTCATCTTCAGAGTACGTCTGTGTTCTTGTGTATTACTGATGTGTTCTTATTTATTGATGTTAAAGCAGAGCTGTCTGTTCAGGCTGTGTTAATCATTAGATCAGCATTTTGAATCATTCTTTCAGCTCTGCTTTAACATCAATAAATGGTTTTACTCCATATAACACATCACCTGCCCCCCCCAACCGCTCTGACATCACACGGGACATGACAGAATATAAAGAATAGGTTTAAACGGGGTCAAGGGTCAAGTTGTGGAGGAACTTGTGGGTATGCAGTTCCTCCACTGTTATTGCAGGAGGGACGGAGTTCCCTTTGGTCCCACACACTTTAAAGCTTTTGTTTAGTTGTTCATTTTTATGCTTTGTCGCAATAAGTCAAAATAAATAAAAAAAAATATTTTACACATTCAATAAAACTCAGACTAATCTATTTATACATTAATACATTAATATCTAGATTGTGTGTGGGTTGCTGGATTAAGTGGGGGATAACAAGTTCTAATGGGGGGGATTTTGGTGAGGTCCCACATATATTTTTTCAGGATTTGATCCCTGGTTTTATTTTTCCACATTTACTGCTCTATTAATTGATCTTATTTATTTCATTTAAACAGGAAACAAACTGGAAGAAGATGAAGGCGAGGAAGGTCAGGCCTCCATTCATTCCCACCATCCATGGCCCAGAGGACATCAGAAACTTTACACAAAGCCGTCCATGCGGAGATCCAGTATTGACACCACCACGAAGATCACATATAAGAACAGACCATTTTGATGACTTCGACTGGACCGCTGAAGGGGCAGAATGAGACGTGATAGTCTGGCTGAGACGAAGGGCACATCTTCATGTAATCGTCTTGTAATCACGTCTTGGATCCAAGGAGAAATCCGACCGCCATTCTGGGGTCAAGAAGGAATTTTTCCCCAGTGTGTTGCATATTGGCGAGCGCTTCACACTGGGGTTTTTGCCTTCTTTTGGATCAACGGTAGATGATGTGGGAAAGGCTGAACCTGATGGACACACGGCTTTTTTCAGCCTATAGAATGGAGTTTGGTGCTGGTGGAGAATGCGATGCCTCCATATGTCCCGACCATCCATGGCCCAGAGGACACCAGTAATTTTCAAGAGAGCTGTAAATGCGTCGATCCTGTATTAACCCCTTATGCCGCTCCCAGGTCTGAAAGAGAAATACCAGGAAGTCTTCTCGACTGGATCGCGGACTGGGCGGAATGAGCAAAGAACATGCTGCTCATAAAATACAGAGATAATTTACAATAAAGCTCAGTAAACCTCAACAAACTCTGCTATTATTATTATTATCCTTTATTTATATAGCGCCACATATTCCGCAGCGCTTTACTGATCAGTGTACAAGGGGTTAATACATTGGAATACCACACATGGATGGTGACCTGATTCAGGGGGACCCTCTTCCCAAGGGAACTCACAATCTATGAGATATACAAGTATTTTGTGAGGTAGACACATCCATATCATTAGGTGTTTTGCCCAAGGACACTCGCTGGTGGCGTCTTCTGAGTGGGATCCAGTCGTCTTTCCATGATTGTAGATCAGTGACCTGGTGGTTAGGTTGAACCCGCTTCCCGTAAAATCGAGGCTGCTTCCCCACAGTTGTATTGGAGGGATGTGCTGAACGGGATTTGACTTGCTTCTCCATGGTTGAAGGGTAGAGACGTCACCATTGGACTCCACAGCCGATATTGGGCCATATTACAATGTTGGTGCTAACTTAACCAGAGCTGTTGTAAACGTAAAACCTCCATAGGCTATAATGGCTCTGGGAAGTTTACAACTGCTCTGGTTAAGTTAGCACCAAGTATGTAATATGGTCCATTGCGTGGTGGTGAGTACATACCATTAGGTGTCTCGCCCAAGGACACTTGCTGGAGAGGTGCTCTGGCCGGGATTCCAACCTGGGTCTCCACAGTTATAGAGCAGTGATGTTACCTCTACTCCATCCAGTCGGTTCGATGTTTAAACCAATAAGACAGTGCGTTTAAATTGTGTGTAAATCATAACAATGGTTTTTTAAAAAAGAATAAAAAGGTTTGTTACAGAATAAAAAAAACACCATTTTGAAAAAAATTGAATAAACATTTTTTTTTTTGTAAATTATGTTTATTAGAGATTCAAGCATTACAGCATATGTTAATGGCGAAGACATTGTCATGCAATGAAACAACAATTATTACCCCTTTAATAACACAATAGACATCTCCCATCATAACATGACGAGTTCAGGTTTTACTACCGCGTGACATTTAAATAATCATCTAGTGCCCTTGTGGATGACGTTGGCAGCAACGGCGGATCTGTGAGCGAATTTACCAAAAAACATTCAGTAAACTGGAAATCCTTTTTAATCTGAGCCAGGCTATCCTCTGGTAGGTGTTGCATGAAAGGCCCCCCAAACCCCAAAAAAATCCCCACCTTGTCTTCTTTATGGAGACTCGCTTCTGCCCAATCATGTCTAAAGATAGAGTAGAACCTGGAGTAAAACATCGAGAATGAGGGGGGGCTGACCTCTATCCAGTGGCCTAAAATAGCTTTCTTTGCGGATGCTGCGATAATGCCTAGCAGTGTTTTCCGGGCCCTGGACAATTGTCGTGTTTCCTGATCGGAGAGAATGTTAAACAACGCCCAGTCAGGAGAGGTTGGCATTCCTAGTTTTAGGATTTGGGACCCGAATTTTTTAATGGTGTTCCAGAAAAGTTGAATGCGGGGACAGGACCACAGGCAATGAAAAAGATCCGCCCTAACTTGTGAGCATTTAAGACAGCGTCCCGAATTTAATGGATTATAAAGGGTCAGTCTGGCTGGCGCCACATAGGCCCCATGCAATAATTTGAAAAACATTTCCCCATACTGGGCCGATGGAATTTGCTTGCGCGATCTAGTGGTGGGTCCGCTATAAGCGAAAAGGGTGACTGTTGCGGGAGGTGGAGACACGAAGAGGCTATTCCTGAGGTGGCGACTGTCAAAGTGTGGACGGAGTATTTGTCGGAATGCTGCTGTTGAGGGGCCTACTTTCATTATGCTGTCTAGGGCGTTAAGGAAGTCCCTGGGCCCCAAATCCTGTAACTGCTGTGAGATGAATGTGGAGAGTTGTAAATAATACATGTGATGCAGAGATGTGGGTGCTAGTATGTCGCATAACGTTTCGTATGAGAGCGGGGTACGCGAAGGTAGTCTCAGTACTTGGCCAATTTGGGATAGACCCTTACGCGCTAGGGCCCTAAAGGCCGGGACTGGTGAGCCGCCTTGGAAGCTCGGATTGCGAAGCAGAGGCTGATAAATAGAAGTTCTCCAAGACAGGCCCAGGTGCTTCCTGGCCCTGTACCACGCAACTCGGCCTACAGTGAGAAGAGGGTTCGCTCTTTGGGTGGGCAGCATTGCAGCGGGGGGCAGATGGAGGAGAGCCCCTACTGACAACGGGTAGGCCATTGCCTGATCTAGATTATAATCCGTAAATCTGGAGGAGTCTGTTAGCCAGTCAGCGACTAAGCGGTATTGGGCCGCCATTTTGTACGATCCTATCTCTGGCAAATTCACGCCTCCCAGGCTGTATGGTAATTGTAATTTGTGTAGTGCTATACGTGCTCTCCCTCCGTCCCATATAAACTTATTAAATAGGGAATGGATGATCGAGATATCCCATTGTTTGATAAGTATGGGTAGCATTTGGATCGGATATAACAGGCGTGGGAACGCCACCATTTTTATAAAGCTTATTCTCCCCATGTAGGATAATGGAAGTTTGGTCCAAGAGGATAGCAGAGTTTTAAGTTGGGCCACTTACGGCGGGATTGTTACCTCGTATAATCTCCCTAAATCAATCGGGAGCAGTAATCCCAAGTATTTAAAGGTGCCTCCCTCACTCCAACTAAATTGCAGATGGCCCGCTAATGTGGTTTTGCAGTTCCTACCCAGAGGGATGGGCAATGTTTTCTCGAAGTTTAGTTTAAAGCCTGAGGCTATATAAAATTTTTCCAAATAGTCAAGTAGCGTTGGGAGCGTCCTTTTCGAGTCCGAGAGGGACAAGAGCAAATCGTCTGCAAATGCCACTACCCGCACCTCCTGGTCGCCCACCCTTATGCCCTCGACGTCGGGACGAGTTAGAAGTATGCGTATAAGCAGTTCAATAGCTAGGTTGAAAAAGAGAGGGGATAGAGGGCACCCCTGTCTCGTGCCACGTTCCAGTAAGAAGGGATTCGAGTTAAGCCCAATAGTCGTCACCGTGGCCGCCGGGAAGCGATATAGAGCCTCGAACGCGTTTCGGATTACACGGCCAAAAAAATGGTATTTAAAAAACTGACGCAAGTAGGCCCAAGATATTCAGTCGAATGCTTTGGCTGCATTGCAACTAAGACCAGGTCCGCCGAAGGCTGATGCTCATTTGATGCCCATATCGCCGCCAGAGTGCGCCTAATATTTTGAACAGAGTGACGTCCCTTTATGAAACCCGTTTGTGCCGGGGAAATAAAGTCCGTCAAGGGCGCCTGAAGTCGGCAAGCCATAATACCAGCCAAAAGTTTCAGGTCGACGTTCAAAAGAGAAATCAGACGGTATGATGTGATTAGCATGGGATCTTTATTCGGTTTGGGAAGGACAACTATTCTGGAGGTATTAAAGGTCGGTGGGGGGTCTTTGCCCTGTAAAATGTTATTATATAGCGTAGCAAGATGCGGAACCACCTGACCCTGTAGGATTTTATAAAATTCCGCCGAAAAACCATCTGGACCTGGCGTCTTATGAAGTTGTAAGCGAGCAATGGCATTATGGATTTCCGTTGGGGTAATTGGGGCGTTTAACTTTTCCCGAGCCTCCGGGTCTAATTCTGGAAGATAGTAGCCTGAGCTAATTCTGGAAGATAGTAGCCTGAGCCTCCCAGACGTCCGGTTCTGCCTTATAAAATCTTTCAAAGTAATCCCTGAAATAAGCGTTGATTTTTAATGGATCTGATAGAAGATCCCCGGTAAGTGTCTTAATCCTCGAGATTGAGAGGGGTGTTGGCATTTGCAGTCGAAGAAGGTTGGACAATAATCTTCCTTGTCTGTTACCCCAGCGAAAAAATTAATTTTTATGGTGGAACCAGAAATATTGTGACCTGTCCTCAACTATTTCGGCATATGCCTTCTTGCTGGCCTTGTATTCTGTCGCAGATTGGCCCATGGCTTGCAATAAGTGCGACCTGTATGCGGCTACTAGGGTCGAATGTGCCTCCAGTAGCCTTTTATTGATCTCTTTTCGCTTGCGCGATACATATTCTATTATATGACCCCTCATCACTGGCTTGGCTGCTTCCCAAAGCAAATTGGTGTCATCCAGGTGTTCTATATTGTCATCCACGTAATTGTGCCAGCACAATTCCATATGATTCCTAAATCCCTCTGACTTGTATAGTGAAGCCGGAAAACGCCAGTTGCGGGACCGTGGGAGCGGGGAACTTAAACGTATTTCTAATGTAACCACCGCGTGGTCAGAGATATGTATCATGCCAATTGAGGCGTCGAGTAAAGTGTACTGCAGGGAGAGAGACATGAGGAACATATCAATGCGGGAAAAGGAATCGTGTGGATGTGAATAAAAGGAGTAATCCCTCTGGATTAAGGAATCTCCACGCGTCTATCGGTACGATATGGTCTTGTAAGAACCTAGGTCCCGCTGTGGACTGCATGTTGTCTGGCGACCTTCTAGGTCGAGAGCGGTCCAGAGTCTGGTCTAGCACTGCGTTAAAATCTCCTCCCACTAGACAATGATCAAAAGTATGTTGCAGCATTTGTGCATATAAACTATACTGAGGGTTTTTAAAGACCTTCACCAGACCACGCCCCCCACTCAAGCCACACCTCATGCAATCACCTCCCTGCCTGTCTCCATTTAAACCAGGCAGTGGTCAGCGAGCAGCATCAGACTTGCTGTCCTCAAGCACACAGGTAGGGCTGGAAGCCCCCAACGTTACAGTACCCCCCTCTCCACGAGCAGACGCCGGATGCTCAAAAGAGGACAACAAGAAAAATGACAAGAAAAAAGTCAATGGGTCTTGTAGATACGTAGAGCCCTCTCATACACCTCTCGGTCCTCAAGGCATATAATAGCACCGTTAGAGGCTCGGAAACATCCAGCAGGGACAGGACTCGACTCTCGGGCTTGCGGGCCTGAGGTACAGACCTCTTGGGAGCCAAAGCTGGGTCCAGGTAGGAAGGCACTGGCACCAGTCCTTGTGCGTCTCCTACCCCTGGTACAGGACGCGAAATGGACAGCAACAGTGTCCTCTCTGCACTGCGGCAACACGAACACGGCACCAGTGGTACGGATCTGTGGGTCAGGGACCTTGGCATGGCTCTGCGGCGACTGGACTGGAACCACTGGGCTCGAAGACACCGGGACAGCTGGGCTCGAAGACGCCGGGACAGCTGGGCTCGGTGGGGCAGCGCCCTTGATGTGGACCGGTTGGGTAGCACCCTTGGCAAGGACAGGAGGAGCAGCGCCTTTAGCACGACTCTGTGGTGACTTGGACATGGCAGCAACAGCACGGCTCTGCGGCGACTCGGACATGGCGGCAGCAGCCAGCTCGGGTGAGCGTGGCTTGGCAACAGCCAGCTCGGGTGAGCGTGGCTTGGCAACAGCCAGCTCGGGTGAGCGTGGCTTGGCAACAGCCAGCTCGGGTGAGCGTGGCTTGGCAACAGCCAGCTCGGGTGAGCGTGGCTTGGCAACAGCCGGCTCGGGTGAGCGTGGCTTGGCAGCTACCGGCTCGGGTGAGCGTGGCTTGGCAGCTACCGGCTCGGGTGAGCGTGGCTTGGCAGCTACCGGCTCGGGTGAGCGTGGCTTGGCAGCTACCGGCTCGGGTGAGCGTGGCTTGGCAGCTACCGGCTCGGGTGAGCGTGGCTTGGCAGCTACCGGCTCGGGTGAGCGTGGCTTGGCAGCTACTGGCTCGGCAACAATCTTGATCTCACAGTGCTTTGCAACCACCTTGGCTTGGCACTGTGGAGTGGTGACCTTGGCTTGGCACTGTCTCTTGAACTGCTGTGCAGTGGACTGGCTCTCAAACTGGTTAACGGCGGACCAGATCTCGCACTGTGAGGCAGTGGACTTGATTTGTTCGTGCTGCAGGACAGCACTCTTGACTGGAACTGCTAGCTTAGGCACAGTAGACATGGACAGGACTTGAAGCTGACAAACAGCAGACTCAGATTCTTTGTGCTGCTGAGCAGCCACCTTAGATTGTTCATGCTGCAGGGCAGCACTCTTGACTTCCCACTGCTGGGCATTACACCTGGTCTCTCCCTGTTGGGCAGTGGATTTTGGACGTCCTGCGACATGCAGGGCAGTGGACTCTGGGGCCTGGTAAGGCTGGAACATGGAGGGTAACTTCTGGGGGCGCAATTGACAGTCCATTCTTTTATGCAGGAAAGAACCGCAATAAAAGCATAAGCCCTGAGTCTTCCTCCATACCCTTTCCTCCAGGGTCAGGGGTCCTCTGGAACCTTTAACTGGAACTGGAACAGGCTCCTTTGGGAAGACGTCCCTAGGAGGTTGCAGCAACCTGGCATACAGGATATCCAGGTGCTGAGTAATGAGCTTGTTAGCCCCTCTCAGGATCTCCAGCACCTCTAGAATTACTGCTTGCTCACTATGTACTGGCTGCCTCATTATGTGTACCTGGGATGTCTGAACGACAGGGGGCACAGGTATAGCAGGCGGGGGTGCAACCCCAACTGGTTCCAGGTGTGCAGTACGATTCAGGATAGTTTGTAAGGCAATGGCAAACTGATCCATCCTATGATCCTGCTCATCCTGTCTGGATACAAAGGTAGCCAAGTGCTGTGTTAAATCTGCGGGATCCATATTGGCCAGATCGTAATGTCACGGTTCCCGGATCCCACCACGCAGTACTTAACCCCCAACACTCCACAAAACCCAGAAGCTACCAACAGTGTAGCTGTGAATGATCGCTATCTGTCTGGTCCTTAGAATTGGCCAGGTAAACTAGCTAGACAGAAAAGCGTTAACAATACGGAGAGGAGTCAGCCGAGCCAGAATCAGGAATACAGAGTTCAGAATGGTCAAATGGAATAGCCGGGTCGGTATCAGAGCAGTAGCGTAGTACAAGCAAATAGTCTAGGGCAACAGAAGGCAGAATGGTCAGAACACAAGCAGAGGTCAGTAACAGGTTAAATCAATATAGCAGTCAGGTACAAGAAGCTCAGGATGGATAACCACGATCTGGCAACTTCTGAAACTATACTGAGGGTTTTTAGAGACCTTCACCAGACCACGCCCCCCACTCAAGCCACACCTCATGCAATCACCTCCCTGCCTGTCTCCATTTAAACCAGGCAGTGGTCAGCGAGCAGCATCAGACTTGCTGTCCTCAAGCACACAGGTAGGGCTGGAAGCCCCCAACGTTACACGTGGTTCCTGGGGTCCCGCCTGTGACAGGCTGGGACATGCGGCCTCTTTGCGGCCTGGCTCTTCCGGGACTGTGAATGCTGCGGGTCCGTGTCCAGCCGGAAAACACATGAATCAGGGTGCAGCAACGGTCGCTAGTGCTCCCGGCAGCAGTTAAACAAACTCCGGTGGTTTCAATCCGCTCAGCGGAGAAGGTTACAAAAGAGCGTTACGGAGCTTGAAATAAAAGCGGCCATTCACTTGGCCCGCCTCCCGGAAGTGAATAAACATTTTTGTATAAATATCAAAAACACAAAAAGATTTTAAGAAAAAACATTAAATAAAAAGTTTTTTTGCTAAATTTCAAATATTTGTATATCCATGAGCTGGGGGGCAAATCCATGAGCTGGGGGCATTAGCCATGAGCTGGGGGCATAATCCATGAGCTGGGGGGCAAATCCATGAGAGCTGGGGCATAATCCATGAGCTGGGGCATATCTATGAGACCTGGGGGCATATCCATGTGAGCTGGGGACATTTTAATATAAGGTCTGTTCTTATTGGAAAGTGGTCACATGACATAAAATTAACGTGGCTTTCCGATCCGATTTTTTTCAGCCTTCATGTTTTTTCGTGCGCAAATCTGAAGCGCAAATTTGTGCGCAAATGAACGTTGCGTGCAGGAATCGGTGGGCAGACAGTTTTTTTCACAGGATTCAGCCAATCAGAATAAAGAACCACCATTTTCTAAAGTTAGGTTGTTGCGCCTGTCAAAAGTCAATCTGCGTATATGTGCTGAAGCATAAAAGTTTTTTGACAAATTATTAATTTTTTATGTCTGGGTATGTGTAGAATGTGTAACTGTACTGTGCTGTATTTTTTTATTGCTGAGTTATTTCGTTTCAGCCACAACTATCATATTTGTAGCTAACACCAAGTTTTCAAAGACGTTAAGAAAATTCGCGCAAACGTCGCTCGTATGACTTTGCGCAAAGATTGTAATACCATCCGCACTAATGCATTTGCGCTCACAATGTTAAGTATAGGATGCGCGCAGGAACTTGCGCTCGCGCTGGGTTCGCGCAGGGTCAATTGCGGTAGACGATAATGCGCATCGTTTGCGCGAACATCGTACTACGACGTTCCGCGCAAATGGTTTTGTCCTCGTTTGTCACGCTGCACGAAACGTGTAATAGGGGCCTATATGTTTTCATGTGTTTATTGAACATACCATGTAAACATTCACAGTGCAGGGTGGAAAAAGTATGTGAAACCCTAGCCTAATGACTTCTCCAAGAGCTAATTGGAGCCAGGAGTGAGCCAACCTTGAGTCCAATCAGTGTGATATTATTGGATGTGTTGCTGAAAGATGTCCTGCCCTTTAAAAACACACACCAGTTTTGGGTTTACTGGTTTCAAGAAGCACTGCCTGATGTGAACCATGCCTCGCAGAAAAGAGCTCTCAGAAGACCTACAATCATGAATTGTTGACTTGCATGAAGCTGGAAAGGGTTACAAGCATA
This sequence comes from Leptobrachium leishanense, assembly GCA_009667805.1. Taxonomy (NCBI): domain Eukaryota; kingdom Metazoa; phylum Chordata; class Amphibia; order Anura; family Megophryidae; genus Leptobrachium; species Leptobrachium leishanense. The sequence goes on along the minus strand of RXON01001697.1, from coordinate 21,623 downwards.
GGCGACTCTACAGGGGGGCAAGGGGGGGCAATTGCCCCCCTAGGTTATTCCTTGCCCCCCCATGTGCCCCCCCACCAAAAAGCAGCATCCAGCTTCCCACACTTATTCGGACCAATGTATCTCCGTCGCTATGCATCGTATAGGTGTCATTTGAACGGGCAGATTCTGGCCTTTCCAATGATACCCAACATGACCATATTCACTGTGAAGAACAAGTCATAAAACACTGAATAAAAACGGGCACTTAAACTTAAACATTTTCACAGGGTTGAAATGGCTCAGCAGTGAAATGGTTAATGTTCAGACTATGCATTACATTGTGTATTACGTTAGTTTTTGCCTTGGTTTGGTTGTATATTAAGGATTAATGGGTAGGCTTCATCCCTTACAGTATACATTTGTTTTTTCCATGATTAATGGCATTGTAGGGGTTAATGGGTTGGCTATATGCCTCACAGTGTATTAATTTCATGTTTTCCCTTTATTAATGGCATTTTAGGGGTTAAGGAGTAGGCTAAATGCCACATTGTTTATTAAGTTTATTGTATTTCCCTGGGTTTATGGCATTTTAGGGGATATTATTGAAGTTAGAATCGAAAGGGTCTAATGATCTTTAGATCCGCTTCTTTTCGTCACATTTCGGGGAATTAATTTTGCCAAAAATAAGATGAATTCCCTATTTAGCAAATGGTCACTGTAATTTGCTAAAAGTGGAGTCGCTGAAGCAGCTATCAGACATTCAGCGAAAACTGCCGAATTGCGGCAAATAAAATATTGAATTTAAGTATCAGGTTAGTACAATAAAAAGATATCATTGCGTCACATTACTCCTTGCGTCACATTATTCCTTGCGTCACATTACTCATTGCGTCACATTACTCATTGCGTCACATTACTCATTGCGTCACATTACTCATTGCGTCACATTACTCATTGCATCACATTACTCATTGCATCACATTACTCATTGCGTCACATTATTCCTTGCGTCACATTATTCCTTGCGTCACATTACTCATTGCGTCACATTACTCATTGCATCACATTACTCATTGCATCACATTACTCATTGCGTCACATTATTCCTTGCGTCACATTACTCATTGCGTCACATTACTCATTGCGTCACATTACTCCTTGCGTCACATTACTCCTTGCGTCACATTACTCATTGCATCACATTACTCATTGCATCACATTACTCTGGGGTTTTGGAATCTTATTTATATATACTTATTTAGGGCACTATTACCTGGTGTGAGCTAACCCTTGCGTCGGCATGGTTTTACATTAGCGCCAGGTTAATTGAGTCTAGCGTAAAGAGAGAATGCAATGGAGGCGCTAATTAAATGTGGATATATTATGTTATGCGGCCAACAGGGATTACAACACAAAACCTCGACAGAAATGTGTCAGTGATAGAGCAGAGAAAAGGAGGGGGATCCTAGTGGCGCAGTCCCTTCTGAGGGTAATTTGAGAGGAATAGTAAGGATTCCTATTAGTTCAGAAGCAGCGTGGTCTGAATGACCGTTCTAAAGTGCTGGTTAGAGGGCGGGGCTATAGGCAAGGTGCAGACAAGCTGTGAAGCTGTGAGCAGGTTATACAATAGCAGCCTTCCTAGATCAGGGAAACATTCAAATGCATACAAAGTGCAAAACGTGCGTACAAAAATGCATGTAAAGTGCAATATGCGAATTGTGAACAAAAACACAATGTGAAAGAGTGTACAATTGCAAAATAAAATAGGGTACAATTGACCAAGTGAACAGTAGATGCCCTGGTGGCTCAAATGTGCGTACAGATATAAAAAATTGGGGTTAAATGTACATAGGAAGGTTATTCAAAATATTAAAAGGGGGGGGGAAAGTCTTGTTTCTATTGTCCGTAATGTATAAAGGTAAAGGTAAAGTAGAAAAAATTCGGACCGTATATTGCGGTGAAGGCAAGAGATAGCCCGTTCTGATCTCTATTGGAGGGATCTAGTAGTTCCAGGTGCAGTCCTGAAGCGCAGTCTTTGCCGTGGTCCTATATAGGCTCCCAATCTCCCAAAAAATGGGAAAAGAAGGAGGGTAAAGAGGAAAGAAAGAGTATATAGTGCAATTATGCTTAATAAATAGTAGGTGCCCAAAAGACAAAGGGACACTTACAGTGTCCAGAGCCTCTTCTACCGGCTCTGGTGTGAAATGCCTAGGGCCTGGTCAAGGGTGGCCTCTGCCCTTCTTTACAGGTGCGGGGTGGTCTTCACAGTTGCTATGGGGCAGCCTTCGTCTTTCTTCTGACGGTTTAGTTGTTGCCTCCAATACAAAGGGAAGACATCTCCATAGCGCAATGAGTTTAATTATTAAGTGAGGTATATAATAGTCAAGGACAAACTCACCAATGCTGGAGCCATAAATCCAGGCTCAACTTGTAGGCCTATGGTACTTCTATGGTGGGTACCTGCACCTCTTTCAACAGCAGCGCAGCTTCCATGCAGGCAGAGAAACAGAGGGGGGGGGGAGGGAGAGATCAAGCATAAAAAATGCAAAATAAAATAAAGGATTCCTCAATGGATGTAGATGATTAGAAAAAAGGGTTTATTAATTAAAAGGAGTATCACAGATACGCGTTTCGGCTATTAAATATAGCCTTCATCAGTCTGTGTGGAGAAAACAGTCTCCGAAAATGGGGGATAATGGGCACTCCACGTGTGTGTGCTTATAAAGGGTGTTTCACATCAATTTCCAGGGTCACTTCCTGGTTCATGGTGATCCTGGTCACATGGTGTGGTCACATGGTGTGGTCACATGGTGTGGTCACATGGTGTGGTCACATGGTGTGGTCACATGGTGTCCAGTACATCAACAGTACATCAACAGTACATCAACAGAGCATAATAAAATGCACAAAAATGGACACTAAATACACAATAGATCAATAATAAAATACACAAAAAAATAGATCAATAGTAAAAGGTGGATATGAATTCAATGTTAAAAAACGGTAAAAAATTAATAAGTAAAAATAAATATGAAAATAAAATGGTAAAAGCGGCAGGATAGGGTACCAGGATGACAGGTGGGTTTCAGTATAGTATCACAGCGTGTGATAGGGGTACGAATTCTACAAATATAAAATTTAAAAATTTAAAAATATAAAAATAAAAAATTATATTGTTCTGGATCTCACGGGGTGGAAGAGTGTGTGGTTCTATACATAATGGTAATATCGATAGGATAAACTGCAGAGTCAGTGAATGATAGTGGATGGTCAGAAGTCAATTGAGAAAATGGCATAGTTCGAAATCAGCGTTCAGACCTTGCGGTTGGAGAGTACCTAAGTTGAAGATCCATCTCATTTCTTCCTTTCCTATTACTTTCTCGAAATCGCCACCCCTCCAAGGTGCTTTGACTATCTTAATTCCTATGAATCTTAGTCCCTCTGGGTTCATGGCGTGCTTGTTCTTAAAGTGTAGAGGGACGCTGTGATTTTCGTTCCCGTTCCGAATATTTCTGACATGTTCCTGGATGCGTACACTTAAGGCTCTGGTCGTTCTCCCTACATACCTTAGGCCACATGGACATATTAGCAAGTAGATCACATTCCTTGTGAAACAGGTAATAGCGTCTTTTATTTTGATAGGTCCACTGATTCCATCTATCTGTGTAATGATTTGCTTCTTGCTTTTGGTGTTGCGACAATTCAGACAATTCCCACACTGGTGGAACCCCTTTTGTATGTGGTAATAATTGCGGCTCAAAGATGCCTTCTTCGTGTGATTCTGTGCTAATTTCATTTTGAGGTTACTGGTTCCTCTGCAGATCATCCTTGGTTTTTCAGGTAGGATTTCTCTTAATAGTGGGTCCTTCCTTAGTATGGGCCAGTATTTCTTTATCGTCTTCCTTATGTATTGATTCTGCGCATTGTATGAAAAGATGAAAGGGACATCAGTTGAATATAGGGATCCAGTTTTTGGTTTTTTCTTCAGTAGATCGGTCCGTTCCATGTTTCCGACTTTATTCTTGGTCTCCTCGAGTGTGTCTACGTCGTAGCCTTTTTCCAGAAAATCTTTTTTTAATTTGTTTGATTGTCTTTCATAGGTTTCTAGATCCGTACAGTTTCTCCTCACTCTAAGAAATTGACTTTTCGGAATCCCGTCAAGCCACTGTGGTAAGTGGCAGCTGGTGGTTTCAATGAAGCTGTTTACGTCTACCTTTTTAAAGAACGTCTCGGTCTTGATTGTCCCATCCTGAATGTAGATACTTAAATCCAAAAAATTAATGCGTTCGTAGCTCCATGTAGTGGTAAGTGAAATACCCCTTCCGTTATGGTCTAATTCTTCCAAGAATGTCTTTAGTGCATTGATTCCTCCCTTCCAGATAAAAAAGATGTCATCGATGTATCTTTTATAGCAGACAAGGTTGCTTTGGTATTCAGGTAGGAAGGATTCCTCCCAAAAAGCCATAAATAAGTTGGCGTATGATGGTGCAAAACGACTTCCCATCGCAGTCCCATTCGTTTGTATATAAAAGTCATCCTGGAAATAAAAATAGTTATTCTCTAAAATCAAACGTATCCCCTCTAAAATAAAGACAATTTGTTCTGGTTGCAGTGTTTCACTTTTCTTTAAAAAATGTTCTGTAGCCTCTAATCCGTTCCTGTGTGGTATAATCGTATATAATGATTGGACGTCACTTGTGACTAAGAGTAGGTCACTTTCCCACCTAACATCATTTAAAATATTCAAGATCTCTGTGGTGTCCTTCAGATGTGCTGTGGTGCTGGTCACATAGGGTTGTAATTGGTGGTCAATATATTCCGATAACCTGCTTGAAATGGAACCTATTCCAGAAATAATAGGTCTCCCTGGTGGTTTTAAGAGATCTTTGTGAATTTTAGGGAGAAAATAAAATACGGGTGTCTTTGGGTGCTCGATTTTCAGATATTTAAACTCTTGGTCGTTAAGTATACCCAATGTGTGTCCCTCTTCAAGGTACTGGGCAAACTTATCTTGAATGTCTTTTCCTGGATTTTTATTCAGTTTTTTGTATGTATTCTCGTCACTTAGAATTCTGTTAGATTCATTTCTGTAATATTCTGTTGTCATAATGACCGTGCCACCTCCCTTGTCTGCTGGTTTGATTTCTATTTCATTGTTTGTTGTCAGCTTCTTTAGGGTGTCCCTTTCTTTTCTTGTTAGGTTATTTGATTTCGTAGATGCCTTAAGTTTGCCTAAGTCTGTCATCAGCATCTGTTTGAAGGTGTTAATTTCCTGTGAGATAAGGGATTTGGGGAAGAAAGTGGACTTGTCTTTCAGGTTTGTATGATGGTAGAATTGGAGAGTGTTGGGTCTGTTGATAGGGTTTTTTAAAAAATATTTCTTCAAACATAGGTTCTTTTTGAACTTTTGTAAGTCAATGTACATGTCAAACAGATTCATGTGTGCGGTGGGGGCGTATTTCATGCCTTTTTTTAAAACTTTTATCTCTATGTCTGTGAGTGGAGTGTCCGTTAAATTAAAGATCCCTCCATCCTGCTGTGTTTTTCCCTCCTCTTTCCTTCTTCTAATTCTCCTTCCTCTACATCCTCGTCTCTGTGGAGTCTTTTCCCAGGTGACCAGCCTCTTCTCAGGGTGGTAAGATCCCTGTCTGTTCGTGGGGGATTCCTGTGAAAATCCCCTTGTTGTTGTGTGTTTCCGTGGGGGTCTCCCTCTTGTCTCAGTGGATCATATCGGTTGTTGGTTGGAATCGTGTATGCTGAATGATTGGTATAATTGTCATCTCTTCTATTATGGTCTCTGTTCCAAGGTCCTCTATAGGGACCATGGTAGGCCCGGTTAGGTGGGCGATAATTGTTCAGGGGTCTATTGTTACCGTATCGTGTCTTGTGATACTGTGGTGTCTCATAGGTGAATCGGCCGCTCTGGGGTACTGGGTGCTGGTAATAGCGTCTATTTGGCCTTTGTGGTAAAGGTGTTCTTTGGAATAATTTCTGCGATTGATATCCTTGTGCAAGTGATGGAATGTGTTGTGTAGGTTTAGATGTCAAGTCCCACAGTGGTGTTTTACTGGTTGTGGGATAGTGGTTCTCTGATGGATCTGTGGTGCTCTGTTTCCATACATTACCCCTTTTATAATCTTGAAGGTCACGTTGATATTTCTTCCTTTTCCTTTCCTTGACCTCTTCGTTTAACTTATCCAGGTCTTTCTCGAATTTACCCAAGTAGTTGTTCATTTCTTGTTCAGATGATAACAAAGTCAATTCTTCATAATTTTTTTCAATATTCATATTGAGTTCTTTCAGGATTTCAGTCCTTCTTTCTACAATAATCTTCACACTATGTAGGGAGAAGCCCTCTAACATCTTCTCCCATCTTTCCTGGAATACAATATCATCGGCATCTCCTGCTAGACTCTTAGAAAAGCGGAGTCCTCTGGGTACCATGTTATCCTTAATATATTTTCAAGTGTGATAATGTCCCATTTAGTTCTAATCTCTTTTTTGAGATTTTTCTCGAGTTGTCGTTTAACAGTGTAAATGTTATTGGGTTTGTGATCTTCATTGTGAATACATAAATCGCCAAATATGTCATCGTTGTTACATTTACCAAACCTGGATCTGAATTCCATATCTGTGCAAGCTGCCTCAACAATGGTCGAGTGTTTAGTTGTAAAGTGTAAAGAGAGAATGCAATGGAGGCGCTAATTAAATGTGGATATATTATGTTATGCGGCCAACAGGGATTACAACACAAAACCTCGACAGAAATGTGTCAGTGATAGAGCAGAGAAAAGTAGGGGGATCCTAGTGGCGCAGTCCCTTCTGAGGGTAATTTGAGAGGAATAGTAAGGATTCCTATTAGTTCAGAAGCAGCGTGGTCTGAATGACCGTTCTAAAGTGCTGGTTAGAGGGCGGGGCTATAGGCAAGGTGCAGACAAGCTGTGAAGCTGTGAGCAGGTTATACAATAGCAGCCTTCCTAGATCAGGGAAACATTCAAATGCATACAAAGTGCAAAACGTGCGTACAAAAATGCATGTAAAGTGCAATATGCGAATTGTGAACAAAAACACAATGTGAAAGAGTGTACAATTGCAAAATAAAATAGGGTACAATTGACCAAGTGAACAGTAGATGCCCTGGTGGCTCAAATGTGCGTACAGATATAAAAAATTGGGGTTAAATGTACATAGGAAGGTTATTCAAAATATTAAAAAGGGGGGGGGGAAGTCTTGTTTCTATTGTCCGTAATGGATAAAGGTAAAGGTAAAGTAGAAAAAATTCGGACCGTATATTGCGGTGAAGGCAAGAGATAGCCCGTTCTGATCTCTATTGGAGGGATCTAGTAGTTCCAGGTGCAGTCCTGAAGCGCAGTCTTTGCCGTGGTCCTATATAGGCTCCCAATCTCCCAAAAAATGGGAAAAGAAGGAGGGTAAAGAGGAAAGAAAGAGTATATAGTGCAATTATGCTTAATAAATAGTAGGTGCCCAAATGACAAAGGGACACTTACAGTGTCCAGAGCCTCTTCTACCGGCTCTGGTGTGAAATGCCTAGGGCCTGGTCAAGGGTGGCCTCTGCCCTTCTTTACAGGTGCGGGGTGGTCTTCACAGTTGCTATGGGGCAGCCTTCGTCTTTCTTCTGACGGTTTAGTTGTTGCCTCCAATACAAAGGGAAGACATCTCCATAGCGCAATGAGTTTAATTATTAAGTGAGGTATATAATAGTCAAGGACAAACTCACCAATGCTGGAGCCATAAATCCAGGCTCAACTTGTAGGCCTATGGTACTTCTATGGTGGGTACCTGCACCTCTTTCAACAGCAGCGCAGCTTCCATGCAGGCAGAGAAACAGAGGGGGGGGGGGAAGGGAGAGATCAAGCATAAAAAATGCAAAATAAAATAAAGGATTCCTCAATGGATGTAGATGATTAGAAAAAAGGGTTTATTAATTAAAAGGAGTATCACAGATACGCGTTTCGGCTATTAAATATAGCCTTCATCAGTCTGTGTGGAGAAAACAGTCTCCGAAAATGGGGGATAATGGGCACTCCACGTGTGTGTGCTTATAAAGGGTGTTTCACATCAATTTCCAGGGTCACTTCCTGGTTCATGGTGATCCTGGTCACATGGTGTGGTCACATGGTGTGGTCACATGGTGCGGTCACATGGTGCGGTCACATGGTGTCCAGTACATCAACAGTACATCAACAGAGCATAATAAAATGCACAAAAATGGACACTAAATACACAATCTATACTATAATAGAGTAAGGCTTTGGCTGTCCGTCGCCAAAGCCCTACTGCGCATGCGCGCGCAACCAGCGGCGGTTGGTTGCGCGCGCATGCAACCGCCGCGGCACGAGCCGGCTGCCGGCTCGCCGCGGCGGTTACACATGCACACAGCAGCCGGGTAGAGGCTGCGCTCGCAGCCTCTACCCGGCTGCCGCGCGCATCCAACCCCCCGAGCGGCGAAGGGAAAGTTTCCCCCGCCGCTCGGGGTTGGATGCGCGCGGCAGCCGGGTAGAGGCTGTGCGCATCTAACGGGTCCAGCGGCGAAGTTCCCTCCGCCGCTCAGGGGTAGGATGCGCGCGGCAGCCGGGTAGAGGCGCAGCCTCTACCCGGCTGCCGCGCGCATCCTACCCCCCGAGCGGCGGAGGGAAAGTTCCCTCGCTTCCGCTTTGAAGGACCCAAGCCCCGGTCACGTGACCGGGGCTTGGGTCCTTCAAAAACAGGAAGCGGGGAAATCTTCACTTCCCTGGCGCCGCTCGACAGGTAAGTATGAGCGCTGGGGGGGCCATATCCATGACCTGGGGGCAAATCCATGAGCTGGGGGCAAATCCATGAGCTGGGGGCAAATCCATGAGCTGGGGCAAATCCATGAGCTGGGGCAAATCCATGACCTGGGGCAAATCCATGAGCTGGGGCAAATCCATGAGCTGGGGCAAATATCCATGTGCTGGGGCAGTATCCACGTGCTGGGGCAGTATCCACGTGCGGGGGCAGTATCCACGTGCGGGGGCAGTATCCACGTGCGGGGCAGTATCCACGTGCGGGGGCAGTATCCACGTGCGGGGGCAGTATCCACGTGCTGGGGCAGTATCCACGAGCGGGGGCAGTATCCACGAGCGGGGGCAGTATCCACGTGCTGGGGCAGTATCCACGTGCTGGGGCAAATCCAGAGCTGGGGGCAAATCCACGAGCTGGGGCAAATATCCACGTGCTGGGGCAGTATCCACGTGCGGGGGCAGTATCCACGTGCTGGGGCAGTATCCACGTGCTGGGGCAAATCCATGAGCTGAGCAAATCCATGAGCTGGGGCAAATCCATGAGCTGGGGCAAATATCCACGTGCTGGGGCAGTATCCACGTGCGGGGGCAGTATCCACGTGCGGGGGCAGTATCCACGTGCTGGGGCAGTATCCACGAGCGGGGGCAGTATCCACGAGCGGGGGCAGTATCCACGTGCTGGGGCAGTATCCACGTGCTGGGGCAAATCCACGAGCTGGGGCAAATCCACGAGCTGGGGGCAAATATCCACGTGCTGGGGCAGTATCCACGTGCGGGGGCAGTATCCACGTGCTGGGGCAGTATCCACGTGCGGGGGCAGTATCCACGTGCGGGGGCAGTATCCACGAGCTGGGGGGCATATCCACGAGCTGGGGGGCATATCCACGAGCTGGGGTGCATATCCACGAGCTGGGGCAGTATCCACGAGCTGGGGCAGTATCCACGTGCGGGGGCAGTATCCACGAGCTGGGGCAGTATCCACGTGCTGGGGCAATATCCACGAGCTGGGGCAATATCCACGAGCTGGGGCAATATCCACGAGCTGGGGCAGTATCCACGAGCTGGGGCAGTATATCCATGAGCTGGGGCAGTATATCCACAATAGACTGCCCTCTGGGCAGGCTTTACAACTAGTAGATCAATAATAAAATACACAAAAAAATAGATCAATAGTAAAAGGTGGATATGAATTCAATGTTAAAAAACGGTAAAAAATTAATAAGTAAAAATAAATATGAAAATAAAATGGTAAAAGCGGCAGGATAGGGTACCAGGATGACAGGTGGGTTTCAGTATAGTATCACAGCGTGTGATAGGGGTACGAATTCTACAAATATAAAATTTAAAAATTTAAAAATATAAAAATAAAAAATTATATTGTTCTGGATCTCACGGGGTGGAAGAGTGTGTGGTTCTATACATAATGGTAATATCGATAGGATAAACTGCAGAGTCAGTGAATGATAGTGGATGGTCAGAAGTCAATTGAGTGGTTTTGGAATCTTATTTATATATACTTATTTAGGGCACTATTACCTGGTGTGAGCTAACCCTTGCGTCGGCATGGTTTTACATTAGCGCCAGGTTAATTGAGTCTAGCGCCTGACAAGATTGTTTCCCTTTCGCTACAAACGGGAAAATCACTTAGCATGTCGCTATTAGCGATTTGTACCACGAGCTTACTGTACTTTCCGTGTCCTTTACTTAACACGGGGAGCGCTAGAGATCTCTAGTGCTTTTGCAGCTAACAGCTCATTTGGTGCCAGCGCTAATTTTTTGAGGGAAGCTGATTGCAACATGTTACCTACTGCTCAACCCTGGTGCTAACTCCGAAAAAACAGGTCCTCTTCCAAAATAAACAGGCAATTACCAGGCAATGTAAAGGAATGCAGCACAGGTGTTCTCTAGGCCCCATTCACCATAGTAATGGATCTGGTCAGCAATGTCGCTGCTGTTGCAGTTGGCTCGATTATGATATAAATGTATCCTTTATCCACATATATCCTAATTCTAATATATTGGCTAAATTTATACCTTTTATGCTGGGGGTTATTCATGGTATGGAAGCGGTTGATTATTAGGGTGGCTGTGTGGACCATGTTTAGGGACACGTGAATAAGTCTTGACCTGAAACATGTATTATTTATATGCTGCAGCAGGGAAATTTGTGTCGCTCACCTGGCCTTCCTTTTGGATCTATTAAATGCAGTGTAATGATTCCACATGCTGTTGGGTGGCATTTATCATGCAATGCCCATCAGCCTTAATATATGTGTGCATCAAAACATGGATGATACGACCACCTTGGAGTATTTTAATAATGCAGGGGTGTGAGGTTATTCACTGGATGTGTTCATATTCAAGCTTGTGAGGGCGGGGGATAGGTATGGCCCGGCCCTCTGCACTGGAAAAGAAAAACAGTTCTATCTCACAACCGCATTAGCGCTGGGTCTCAGCACAGGTCTTAGAGTTTCCCTAGCGTGCGCCAAATGACCTTGTTCATGGACTACTGCAGACAAGGTGATCTGTTAGTAGGTCGTCCAGCACCAACAGGGTTATTCAGAGAGTGGCGAAAAAGCAGGAGAATGACTGGAGAATAGTAAATTCTAGGTCAAAATAGCCGATTTGGAAAGTGAGATGAATGGGAGAATTTTTCTGGTTCGGCTATTTTGACCAAGAATTTTCCATTCTCCAGTCATTCTCCTGCTATTCACCTCTCTCTGTATAACCCTGTAGGTTTTAGCGACTCGCGCTAAATTTTTCCTTTAGTGATGGTGTTTTAGCTCACACCAGGTGATAGGGCCCTTAGTTTTATTCAGTGGTATGATTTAGTGGTGAAAATTATTAGTGCCCCCCCAGTTTTGACTGCGGTATCTTATATGCCCCCCCTAAATATTATTCCTAGAGTCGCCACTGGTTACAAACATTATCTCCAAAAGCCTTGATGTTCATGTGTCCACGGTAAGACAGACGGTCTACAAATGGAGAAAGTTCAGCACTTTTGCTACTCTCCCTAGGCGTGGTCATCCTGTAAAGATGACTGCAAGATCACAGCGCAGAATGCTTACTGAGGTAAAGAAGAATCCTAGAGTGTCAGCTAAAGACTAACAGAAATCTCTGGCACATGCTAACACATCTACACACACATCTACAATAAGGAAAACATTAAACAAGAATGGAGTACATGGGAGGACACCACGGAGGAAACCATTGCTGTCCAAAAAAAATATTGCAGCACGTTTGAAGTTTGCAAAAGAGCACCTGGATGTTCCACAGCACTACTGGCAAAGTATTCTGTGGACAGATGAAACCAAAATTAATTTGTTTGGAAAAAACGCACAACACGATGTGTGGAGAAAAAAAGGCACAGCACACCAACATCAAAACCTCATCCCCACTGTAAAACATGGCGGAGGGAGCATCATGGTTTGGGGCTGCTTTCTGCCTCAGGGCCTGGACGGATTGTTGTCATTGATGGAAAAATGAATTCCAGAGTTTATCAAGACATTTTGCAGGAAAACGTAAGACCATCTGTCCGCCAACTGAAGCTCCGCAGAGGATGGGTGATGCAACAGGACAATGACTCAAAGCATACAAGTAATTCAACAAAAGAATGGTTTCAACAAAACAAAATATGCCTTCTGGAGTAGCCCAGTCAGAGTCCTGACCTCAACGCGATTGAAATGCTGTGGCATGACCTTAAGAGAGCGATTCACACCAGACATCCCAAGAATATTGCTACACTGAAACAGTTTTGTGAAGAGTGGTCCAAAATTACTCCAGATCGTTGTGCAGGTCTGATCTGCAACTACAGGAAACGTTTGGTTGAGGTTATTGCTGCCAAAGGAGGGTCAACCAGTTATTAAGTCCAAAGGTTCACATACTTTTTCCACCCTGCACTGTGAATGTTTACATGTTCTGTTCAATAAAAACATGAAAATATATGTTTGAGTTGTATTATTTTAAGCAGACTGTGTTTTTCAAATTGTTGTGACTTAGATGAAGATCAGAGCACATTTTATGACCAATTCATGCAAAACTCCACGTAATCCCAAAGGGTTCACATACTTTTTATTGCAACTGTATATTGAAATTGGAAGAGCTATTGTGATTAAATTACTAAGCAGGGATTATAGAACCTACAATATAAAAAGTAAAAGAATAGAATCTTAATTCTCATTATTAGGGGAGGATTCACTAAATAAGTTTTTCTAAATAGAAAGTGATAGTTTCATCTTTTTTGTTAACCCATTAGCACAGATATATATAGGATTACTAGCTTGTTTTAAATACTGATATGCTGCAAAATACATGTTAATTGTTTTCTTTAACCACTTGAATGCTAAGGACGCGCTCAGCGCGTCCTCAGCATTCCCGCTGGTGTGCTGAGGACGCGCTGAGCGCGTCCTCACATCGGGGTCAGCGTTCGGCCGGGTTCCGGCCGATCGCTGGCCCCTCCGGTGCGGGCTGACATCCTGGATGTCAGCCGCGCATCCGGACCAGCAGCCGCCAGCATTAGGTGTCATCGCGGGGGGCGCGATGACACCTAATTCAGGCGCCCCCCCCGCATGTGCGGAGGAGGCGCCTGAAAGGGAGGGGAGGGAGGTCCTTCGGACCTCTCTCCCTCCCGATCGGCGGCGCACAGGGGGTTAACCCAGGCATCATTTGGAAGGGCACAGCCTGCCCTTCCAAATGATGCCTGGCATTAACCCCTGGGGAGCTGGATCGCGAATCGGCGCTGAAAAGCGCCGGTTCGCGATCCTTTCCCGGAGCTGGCCGACATCTTGGATGTCGGCCAAGCCTCCGGGAACTCCCCCAGAGGACTGGCGTCATCGTGCGTAGCACGATGACGCCAGTCCTAGACTTAACCCCTAACTGCCACCAACTGTGGAGATAGGGAGTTCCAATGAACTCCCTATCTCCCGATCCGTGGCAGTTAGGGGTTAAATTTTGGTATCGTTGGATCGGCCAGAGCATGGCCGTTCCAACGATACCAAACACTACAGTGAAAAATTTTGTAAAAAAAAATAAAAAATAAAAAATAAAAAATAAAAAATTAAAAAAAAAAATTAAAAAAAAATTAAACACTTTTTTTTTTTTTTTTTGGGTTTGTTAATGCAGCAATATTGTTCCCATTTCAATTATAATGTGAACAATGATGCTGCACTAACGATTTTTGTATGCGGTGCGTTTGTTAAAAATAGTGTCATTTTCCCCAAAAAAAAATGTAACGAGACCCCATCTCTAATTTTTTTAACAAGCGCACCCCATACAAAATATAACCGCAATTGCTCGCATGTTAAAATGTGGAAAAAAACACTTTACACATTGTAAATTATTGAAAATACATATTTTATTGCATTTTTTGTTATAATATACAGACATGACATAACGTATACATATAATAATGACATATTATGAATCTACCGAGTCTGACGGAAAGAACGATATATAATATGTCTGGGTCATATACTAAAATAAGCCTTCAAAACACGTTTAAACATGATGCGCAAAACAGGTAAAAATGACCTCAGCACAGGGGCGGGAAAAGCCTCAGCAGCGAAAGGGTTAAGCAGGATGTTTATTAAGTTGAACTAACCATCAATGTTTAGTTACTAACTGATTAAATTAATCGTACTAATCATTTATATGTTACTAAGAGGATAACATATTTTAAAAGCTAGAAATCTGTGTGTTGATGGATGTTGTGTTTATAAATTCTTGATTTTGTCGAGAGAATAAATCAATTTGTATACGTAATAAATATATATATATTTGTTTTACCGAGTTTGGTTGGTTATATTTTTGTAAACAAAACAGATACATTTGAAAACAAACTTAGGAGACCTTTTGAGAAATACAAACGAGAGATAATTTTATTGTTGTTTATATCTCGTATAAATTTCTTATCTGAATATACATCCTGACAGGTTAATACAAGGAGTATTTATTAGGACATGAAAAATAGTCATGATAATCACTGTTTTTCCCTGACCATGAGAGTACCCCCACCTATTTTTCCAGAAATAAAGTACTGCAGGCACCTAATGGCAGTTTGCACAGGCGTGTGCACAGGGTGTGCATGTTGTGCCCAGGAACACCCTAATGTTGGGTGACGGGTTTGTCTTTGACCCCTCCATTGAAATCGTGGGTGTCTTTATCTGATTCATGAGAAATAGCCGGAACATTGACAGTTATTTTTAGTTAGGAAAAACCTATGTTTATGCAGTGATACTGTTTTGTAAAAAATGATCCAAGCAGAGATATGTAATTATAAAATGTTCCTTGGGTTCGCACCCTAATGAAATGTGCGGCGCACGCCATTGGAGGCTTGGAAGATCCAGTGAGCTGTCACGGTAGAGAGGGGGTTAAGCAGGCCTGGTAAGCAGGAGCTTCTCGTGTGTGATCTGGAAGCAACACACATCACAAAACCCTCTTCTTATTGTGACACCAGATGTAGTGAATGTTTTTTTGGTGGACACGTGTGATACGGCATATAATCACAGAAATTATATACAGGTCGGGCCCCTCGTCTGGAAGACTCTAAAACCGAAATTTCATGAGACTTCCAGGCAAAAGTTTTACAAACATCTCTGAGGATCCAGATGGGGTCTCTGTCAGTCCGATGCTTCTCCGAGGGCTACGGCAAGGAGAAGAACACGCCGAGAGACTCTGCGCAATAAAAAAGGTCCATTAAAACATAATAAAATTTGTTAAAAAATAAATAAAAACAACCTTTTAAAAAAAATAAAATAATAAAAATGTCTTTAAAAGTAATGGACAACATACAAAAAGATCTAAAACAATATATAAAAAAAGGTTTACATAATAAATAAAAACAATAAATGGTCTTTAAAATAAAAATTAAAAAAGATTTTACATTAATTACCTTTAAACCTATGGGATCCACCTGTTTAGGCTAGGGTCAGACGAAAGCATTTTTCCCCGCGAACGTGAAAAAGTGCGTCCGGACGCATTGACGTATTTTTTCACGGAATGCGCAAAAACGGTCAGACGACGCGCATTTTTGGGCGTGATTTTGTACGGATTGTCAATAAAACTCTTTTTGCGTCTGGACGTTATGTAGGCTGGACATTAGCAGTGTCTAACATCTCCTAATCTCGCACACACACCGCTATGCCGCAGCTGCGCACTCAGTACGTCAGTACTAGCGGTTCTGCGTTCTCAAAAAAATGCGTTCAAATTCCACTTGCGTTGCACGGCCGGACTTTTGTGCTGACCATTCTAACTTCTCACTCAAAAATCTGTGAGAATATCACAATTGTAGTGTGACCCTACATAAATAACCCATATGGGAAGAGTTTATATCTTCATAAATCCACCAGTGAATTAATTATCCTTTCTTATTATTTCTATATATATATATATAGTGGCTATTTATTAAATATATTGTTGCTACAGCGTATTCCTCATTAATTCTTACTTAACTTACTAACCGATTATAAATTCCCTAGGAATAATACAATAATTATTTACCCGAAAGTAAATCACCCTTATAGGAAGAATTATCTCCTCATAGAATTCAACATTGAATTCCTTGTTCTTCCGCATTATTTCTATATATATATATGTCTATTTTATATGCTCCAATATATTAATTTTACAATACAGCATAAAAAAAAATAATCCCCATATCTTCAATGATTATTAGATCTCCATGATAATCTATAGAAAGTGATTGATCTCAAAATCGGTGTTCATTCCACCCGGTGCCATGGTGCCCCACTTATAGATTACCCAATGTCGTAATTATACTTTCCCCTTTGTTCCTATTCGTAATCTCTTTGAGGGCTGTAAATTTTAGACCTTTTGGACAACTATCACGTTTGTCATTAAAATGCTCCGGGACTGAATGTTTATCAAATTTATTTTTGATGTTCCTTACATGCTCTGAAATACACACATTCAGTACTCTACTGGTCCTGCCTATATACTGTAGGCCGCAAGGGCATTCTAAAATATAGATTACGTTTTTAGAACAACATGTTAAAACCTCCTTGATAAAATAATCTTTCCCACTTTTTTTATTAAAATATTTTTTTAAGGATTTCTTCCTTTCTACTGATCGGCATGCCAAACATTGTCCACAGCCATGAAAAACATTCTCCAGATTAAACATATTTCTATTAATTCTGTCTCTATTTTTATTCTTTACCAATTTTGTTTTCATACTTTGACCTCCTCTAAATATTATTTTCTGTTGAACATCCAAAATGTACTTCAACTCTTTATCACCTCTGTGAATATGCCAATGTTTTCTAATACTTTTTTTTGATTCTTTTGGCC
Source organism: Leptobrachium leishanense (assembly GCA_009667805.1). NCBI lineage: Eukaryota > Metazoa > Chordata > Amphibia > Anura > Megophryidae > Leptobrachium > Leptobrachium leishanense. Next base: position 4,554 of record RXON01001697.1, on the reverse strand, counting down.
TCCGTTTTATAATCGCATATAAAGGGTACTTGCATTAAACTATTTTTCTTCCTTTATCCTTATACTTTAATAGTGTTTCTCGATCTTTTTTTCATATATTATCTATTATTTTCTCTAACTCTATTTTATCGTACCTTTTTTCGAAAAGTTTGTCTTTAATAATTCTACCTGTTCATCAAAAGTCTCCACATCAGTACAATTTCTCTTTATTCTGAGGAATTGGCTCTTCGGTACAACGTCAAGCCATACAGGATTATGACAGCTATTCCTCTCTATATACGTATTTGTATCCACCTCCTTAAAGTTTGTATTTGTTTTTATAATATTTATTTCTATAAAAATGTTCAAATCCAAACATGATACCATCTCTTTACTCCATTTATTTTCTAAGCTTATTCCCCATTCTGAGTTTTCCAACCCTTTTAGAAAGGAGGCCAAATCCTGTTCGTATCCATCCCAAATAAAAAAAATAACGTCTATATATAACAAAAACGGGTATTTTACCAAGCGCTCAGCTATGCGAACCATAGACGAACTTGGTTTCCCAGTCCGTCATGAATATGTTTGCATAGCTGGGTGCAAATTTGGTACCCATGGCCGTGCCATTTTTTTGTACGTAAAATTGCTGATCATATTTAAAATAATTGTTGTTCAATATAAAATCTATACTTTTTATAATGTAATATATTTGTTCCAATTCCATAGTACTATTTCCCATCAGTTGTTGTTTAACTGCCTCCATACCTTTGGTGTGGGGTATATTACTATACAGAGCCTTCACATCACAGGTTACCAAAATATAACCATCTTTCCATAGTATTTTCTCCAGAACCTGTAGCATACTTCTCGTATCTTTTAGATAAGATTTGGTATTTTTCACTATTGGTTGGAGTAATGTATCGACATACTCTGACAAGTTACTGGTCATGGATTTAATCCCTGCTACTATAGGTCTACCTGGTGGTGCTTCAAATTCACAAGTGACGTGATCACGGGTGGAGCTCCCATATCAACACGAGAGGTGAAAATAAGGACGGTATGAAAACCAGTCTACAATATATAGACTAACGGATCAACACAGATATGTGTTTTTATGCATATATTCTATTGCTGAAGATGTTTTCAAGTCTGCTAATTTTGTGAAATAAAGCAGTTGGATTTTAATCTTAGGATCCGTATTCAAATTGGTTTTCTACACCATTGTTATACATACCACTGCTTTTTGATGGAACTTTTTCTATATGCACATGCTTTCGTAAACCTGTAAGTCGGGAGATCATCTCCAGAAGCACAATTGGTGATTTCACGCTACGAATACGCAGTGAAGGACGTAGCGGTCACACTCAAGGTTTTTAAGGCTGTGCAAAATAGAATAAAGAAAGTGGATTGTTACCCATACGGAATATAAACTGTGTAAAACAAGACTTTCATTCCAACCGAACAATATATATTATTTGCATTGCGAGAGATACAGTATGTTGGATTGCTTAGGATAAGCATACTTTTTTCCTGCTGGAACGCGGAGAAAACTTTTTTCTTTTTTCTCAGAAATGAATCATGTCTGTGTGGAAAACTTTCAAGGGTTATAAAATTGTTTGAGTTTAAATAAAAAGATCTGGCTGATCAAAGACAAGTCAGACATACTGAAAGCTCCACATTTTGTGTGACTGACTTCGGTTGTCTCCGCTATAGCGTAGCGCAGCGTCTTGTCTTATTTTTTATTATATAAGAAGAAATTACAAAAGTTTTTTGGGATATATGCATCTTTGTTTCATTTTCAGCCGTCAATAATGGTCGCCTGAGCTGAAAAAAAGTATAGTATAGTTAACCTTCTTTCAAGGCTAAGCTGCACCCTACAGAAGGCGCTTTACGCTTCTTTTAACCCACATTCTCTCCTATTTATTGGAAGTGTACCAATTCAAACGGCTCATTCAAACCCTGTGGGATCAGTGTATCTAATTGAAAAATCCACTTCATCTCCTCCCGGCCAGCTCTTTATCAGTACCCCCCCCCCCCAATGTCCTTTCACCCTTCTGATCCCAATAAATTTTAACCCCTCGGGTTGCTCTGATGGACTTCTTTGAAGTGGACTATCAGGGTAATTCAAAGAAATTCGAATTGCTTGAGAAAGATTTTTTAGGATATTTTAAGCAATTTTCTTTTTTAAAAAAAGTCCGATTTTTATTTTTTTTATTTTTTAAGTTCACTTATTTTTTCTGTAACAGTCCTTTTTATTATCATTCATTGGATTATATGTAAATTTCAGACATTTTCGCTCAGTAGTTTCTTTGCAAACAGCGTTTCACTTTTCACACATTCAAGCAAACAGTTTTTCTAATTTATTCACTTCACTCGTCTGCGGTGTCAGCTTTTTCCGGCGGCTGCGCTGTGTGTGATCGGCTCCTGTTCGGGTTTTTCCGGCATTTTCGGCAGATTAATCCAGATGTTTTCGCGGGTTTTCGGCATGCATTCGCTGGGTTTTGCGGTTCGTTTTCGTCAGGTTTGCGGCAGCTTTTCCCTGCAATTCGGGGACCCTGTGGTGCTTGCTGAATACACCGCAGGGTCACCGAAATGGGATCGGCAAAAGGAACCGAATTAAAGAGAACGAAAAGTCACCGAACTGTGCGGTGACTTTTCGAATCTCTTTGAATTACGTATGTATTTAAAAGCCCCGTCATGTCCTGCCTGTATATTATAACAAAAAATGCCAAAAAATTGTATAATATGTATAAGCATCTACTCACATAGTATAGGACCCTACCCAGGTCCTTGGTGTATCAAGCACAGAAGCTCGTTTCTTAAGGCACAACTTCCAAAAAAGCCTTTCTTGAAAATACTTCAGGACAACAGTGTTAAAAAATAAAATTTATTTAAATAAAAGCAAAATAAAATCAATACATAACCAGAATGCATTTCACCTATAGGATCAAATAATCCTCTGGCTTCCCCAGCTGGCGTCTGAACCCAAATGAATCATGCTCCTCATATATTCCTCTCCATATAAACTGCTGCCCAATAGTTAGGCAAGAACGTAAAACCGCTAGGACGGACGCGCAGAGTGCGCCACTTCCGCGTAGCGTTCTGTGTGAGTGATGGAACAAAGTCAGACGCAGCGCACTTGCGACGTCCAGCACCTTGACGCACAAAAGAGCTTTTCATATCATGTATCAATTTTTATCATTTTACAAATTAATTTTGTTTCCCATAATTCCCTTGTTTGTCAAGAAAAACGGATCGTGTGGTGTCTACAGTATGTTCCGTCAGAATGTCCGTCCGTTATGCACGCACGCAGATAGCCAAAACCCACCCTATAAAAAAAAGAGAAAGAAATCAAAATTACAGTAAAAAATCCCTGGGTGGAAAAACCCTCCTATTAAAAAAAATAAAAACCTTGAAAACAGTAAAAAATATAATTATCCTTATTTACTCCGCATTTATTTATCTGATTTTCACTTTAATTTTCTCAGAAGATGAAAAAACTGTAATTCTTGTGTCAGGCTGCTTTTATAAGGCCTGTTAGGAGAATTATAACTCTTAAACGTTTCAGAAACATTCACACTTACACAATAGGGCAGCACTTTTCATACATTGCACGTTCCAAACTTATATTCAGTGTAGCGGAGAAAGGGGCAGCCTTTCACATGAGCTCAGCACACAGGGGTGAAATGGCTCAGCAGTGAAGGGGTTAAATGCATATACTTTGTGTTTTCATAACTTTCCTAAGCCTGAAGCTTTTGCTTTTACTATAAATAGTTCAGTCCTCACTGCAAACCATCAAGCCATGGAATCCTGGCACTCTGATGTCACAATGCACACTGTGACATCACACCTTACAGGCATGCTATAAAAGGCTGTGTTTGGCTGCTCTGTTGTTGTTGTTGTTGTGCAGTTTGGAGTTTGAAGCACAGATTGTGAGCTTTTGCAAATATGGGTAATAGCACAAGTCGCTTGTGTTGTTGTTTCCGGAGTCGTCGTTCTTGGAGAGGAGTAAGTAAATGAATTCTTATCTCTCATTCTACATCTCATTCACTGAGCTCTGTCACCTCAACCCAAACTGCAATGGAATCCAGGATGGGATAAAAGTAAGGGTCCAATGAGCCCTTTATATGATGTTAATATGAGAGGAGGGAGGCAGATATTTCAGGATTTAATTATTATTTATTGAACGTCAGTGATACAATAGCATTAAATGATTATATAATTAAAGTCCTGATTTGTTGAATTCCCTGCACAGGTTTTAAAGTCAGGAGCTCCTCATTCCTCTATCACTTCAATCTCTTATTAGCTCTAAGCCCCCTATGTCCTCACCCAGATACATTATTAATTGCTTCATGATACATTCCATTAGGATGGAGTTTCCTGATTGTTTAAATCATGAAACTATCTCTCTACCAGGCAGAGATTCAACCAAATATCCAAACAGTGTTGCTCAATAACAGCCTGTAGTATACAGTATATGGCTCTGCTGTACCGATTGATGCACACCCCTATACACCTCCACATGCAGAAACCCCCGTGTACAAAGCTACAATGTGTTTTATGAAGGGCCGCGCT
>RXON01001696.1:0-18740 GCA_009667805.1 Leptobrachium leishanense | reverse complement strand
GGGTCTGGAGCCAGGGTCTGGGCCTTAGGGTCTGGAGCCAGGGTCTGGGCCTTGGAGTCTGGGCCCTGGGGTCTGGGCCTTGGGTCTGGGCCCTGCAGTCTGGGCCCTGGGTCTGGGCCCTGGAGTCTGGGCCCTGGGCCTTGGGGTCTGGGCCCTGGGGTCTGGGCCTTGGAGTCTGGGGTCTGGGCCATTGGGGTCTGGGCCCAAAGTCTGGGCCCTGGGTCTGTGCCTTGGAGTCTGGGCCCTGGGGTCTGGGACCTGGGGTCTGGGGTCTGGGCCCTGGGTCCTGGGGTCTGGGCCTTGGAGTCTGGGCCCTGGGCCTTGGGGTCTGGGCCCAAGGTCTTGGCCCTGGGTCTGTGCCTTGGGGTCTGGGCCCAAGGTCTGGGCCTTGGGGCCTTGGGTCTGGGCCTTGGGGTCTGGGCCCAGGGTCTGGGCCTTGGGGTCTGAGCCCTGGGCCTTGGGTCTGGGCCTTGGGGTCTCTGGGCCCAGGGTCTGGGCCTTGGGGTCTGGGCCTTGGGGTCTGGGCCCTGGGTCTTGGCCCTGGGGTCTGTGCCCTGGGGTCTGTGCCCTGGGGTCTGGGCCTTGGGGTCTGGGCCTTGGGGTCTGGGCCCTGGGATCTGGGCCTTGGGGTCTGGGCCCAGGGTCTGGGCCTTGGGGCCTTGGGTCTGGGCCTTGGGGTCTGGACCCTGGGGTCTGGGCCTTGGTCTGGGCCCTGGGGTCTAGTCCCTTGGTCTGGGCCTTGGGGTCTGGTCCATGGGGCTGTGCCTTGGGGCCTGGTCCCTGGGGTCTGGGCCCTGTGTCTAGGCTGGGCCTGGTCCCTGGAGTCTGGGTCTGGGCCTTGGGGTCTGGGCCCTGGTCCCTTGGTCTGGGCCTTGGGGTCTTGTCCATGGGGCTGGGCCTTGGGACCTGGTCCCTGGGGTCTGGGCCCTGGGTCTAGGCTGGGCCTGGTCCCTGGGGTCTGGAGCCAGGGTCTGGGCCTTGGGGGTCTGGGCCTTGGGGTCTGGAGCCAGGGTCTGTGCCTTGGGGTCTGGAGCCAGGGTCTGGGCCTTGGGGTCTGGAGCCAGGGTATGGGCCTTGGGGTCTGGGCCCTGGGTCTGGGCCCTGGGTCTGGGCCCTGGGTCTGTGCCTTGGAGTCTGGGCCCTGGGGTCTGGGCCTTGGGTCTGGGCCCTGCAGTCTGGGCCCTGGGGTCTGGGCCCTGGAGTCTGGGCCCTGGGCCTTGGGGTCTGGGCCCTGGGGTCTGGGCCTTGGAGTCTGGGGTCTGGGCCATTGGGCCCTGGGCCCAAAGTCTGGGCCCTGGGTCTGTGCCTTGGAGTCTGGGCCCTGGGGTCTGGGACCTGGGGTCTGGGGTCTGGGCCCTGGGTCTGGGCCCTGGGTCCTGGGGTCTGGGCCTTGGAGTCTGGGCCCTGGGCCTTGGGGTCTGGGCCCAAGGTCTTGGCCCTGGGTCTGTGCCTTGGGGTCTGGGCCCAAGGTCTGGGCCCAAGGTCTGGGCCCTGGGTCTGTGCCTTGGAGTCTGGGCCCTGGGTCTGGGCCTTGGGGTCTGAGCCCTGGGCCTTGGGTCTGGGCCCAGGGTCTGGGCCTTGGGGTCTGGGCCCTGGGTCTTGGCCCTGGGGTCTGTGCCCTGGGGTCTGGGCCTTGGGGTCTGGGCCCTGGGATCTGGGCCTTGGGGTCTGGGCCCAGGGTCTGGGCGTCGGGGCCTTGGGTCTGGGCCTTGGGGTCTGGACCCTGGGGTCTGGGCCTTGGTCTGGGCCCTGGGGTCTGGTCCCTTGGTCTGGGCCTTGGGGTCTGGTCCATGGGGCTTTGCCTTGGGGCCTGGTCCCTGGGGTCTGGGCCCTGTGTCTAGGCTGGGCCTGGTCCCTGGGGTCTGGGTCTGGGCCTTGGGGTCTGGGCCCTGGTCGCTTGGTCTGGGCCTTGGGGTCTTGTCCATGGGGCTGGGCCTTGGGACCTGGTCCCTGGGGGCTGGGCCCTGGGTCTAGACTGGGCCTGGTCCCTGGGGTATGGAATCTGGGTCTGGGCCCAGAAGTCTGGGCCCAGGGTCTGGGCCCTGGGGTCTGGGCCCTGGGGTCTGGGGCCCTGGGTCTTGGGGTCTGGGCCCTGGGGTCTGGGCCCTGGGGTCTGGGCCCTGGGTCTGGGCTCTGGGCCTTGGGGTCTGGGTCCTGGGCCTTGGGGTCTGGAGTCTGGACCCGGGGTCTGGGTCTTGGTCTGGGCCTTGGGGTCTGGGCCCTAGGCCTTGGTCTGGGCCTTGGGGTCTGGGCCTTGGGGTCTGGGCTTTGGGGTCTGGGCCTTGGGTCTGGGCCTTGGGGTCTGGCCCAGGTCTGGGGCCAGGGTCTGGGCCTTGGGGTCTGGGCCCTGGGGTCTGGGCCCAGGGACTTGGTCTGGGCCCAGGGTCTGGGCCTTGGGGTCTGTGCCCTGGGCCTTGGGGTCTGGGCCCTGGGTCTGGGCCTTGGGGTCTGGGCCTTGGGGTCCTGGCCCGGGGTCTGGGCCTTGGGGTCCTGGGCCTTGGGGTCTGGGCCCTGGGGTCTGGGCCCTGGGGTCTGGGCCTTGGGGTCTGGGCCCTGGGGTCTGGGCCCATGGTCTGGGCCTTGGGGTCTGGGCCTTGGGTCTAGGCTGGGCCCTGGCTCACCACTCCGCTGCCTTCTTTTCTTCTCCATTTCTTCTCTCTTCTTTTCTTCAATCTTCTGTCTTCTGTCTTCAGCCCGGGCCCTCCAGCTCAGGCGTGCAGCTTCACTGAAAGGAGGGGGCGGAGCCAAAAGCAACGTGCTTGGGAGGCCCCCACACGCTGCTTGGCCCCGCCCAGCCAGCCAGTGAAGCTGCCAGGAGCCGGAGGAGACACAGTGTCTCCTCCAGCTCCTGCAGCAGAGACACAGCTCCGGATTCGATACTGGAGCTGTAAAAGGGCGATGCCACTGCCGAGGGGGGCCCGGCCCCCCACGGCGGCCCGGGCCCCCACCGGGCCCCTTACGGCAGCATGGGGCGTAATGCCCTGATGGTGGCCCTGATCAGTGGGCATGGCTGGAGGGAACGTAACATTGGGGGGTCTCATTTCTACAAAATATCTGGGAATTGTTCTAATCTGTGTGTTCTCACTGCAACCAACTATTTTGGGGGTCAGTCATTTATACGAAATATCTGGGAATTGTTGTAATCTTTGTGTTCTCACTGCCACCAGCAGTTTTGGGGGTCAGTCATTTCTACAAAATATCTGGGAATTGTTCTAATCTTTGTGTTCTCACTGCCACCCATCAGGGGGTCTCATTGATATATAGGAGGTTTCTGGGAATTGTAATCTGTGTCTTCTCACTGCCAGCTATCAGGGGGTCCCACATACTTCTAGCAGATTTCTGCAAATTGTAATCTGTGTCTTGTCACTGTTGCCAGCTATCAGGGGTCCTATCAGGGGGTCTCACTGACTTGTAGGTGGTTTCTGGGAATTGTAGAAACATAGAAACATAGAAAAATGTCGGCAGATAAGAACCTCTCGGCCCATCTAGTCTTCCCAATTACATGGATACTTTACCTGGATTTATCTTTTGTTTAAGATAGCCTTATGCCTATCCCATGCCTGCTTAAATTCAATTACTGTTTTGGCCTCTACCACTTCAACTGGAAGACTGTTCCATGTATCCACCACCCTCTCCGTAAAATAATGCTTCCTGATGTTACTTTTAAACCTTTGCCCCTCTAATCTAAGACTATGTCCTCTTGTTTTGCTACTTTGTTTCCTTTTAAATATACGCCCTTCCCCTACCTTGTGGATTCCCTTTACGTATTTAAATGTTTCTATCATATCTCCTCTGTCTCGTCTTTTTTCCAAGCTGTACATGTTAAGATCATTAAGCCTTTCCTGGTAACCTTTCTCCTTCAAGCCGTACACCATTTTAGTAGCCCTTCTCTGAACTCTCTAAGATGTCTATATCCTTCTGGAGATACGGTCTCCAGTACTGCACACAGTACTCCAAGTGAGGTCTCACCAGTGTTCTTGTCACTGACTTATAGGAGGTTTCTGGGAATTGTATTCTGTGTCTTGTCACTGGCTGCCAGCTATCAGGGTGTCTCAGAGTTATACCAGAGTTCTGGAATTTTTTAATCTTTATACCAGAGTTGAATCAGAGTTCTGCAGCATATCTCCAATTTTTATAACAGAGTTGAATCAGAGTTCTTTATATCTTTAATCTATATATCACTCACCATGTCAGAAAGACCAAAAAGGACAGGCAGACGCTCCCAGGCACAGATAAGAGGGCATGCAGCCTCTGTGTGAGAGGCTGTGCCTCTGGTCGTTGTGGACGTGGTGCATCCTCTGCAGGGGCACGCTTGTCCTTTCTAACTGGTGCTGGCCGTCTTAAGCAGCAGCAGCAACATACAGAGGATTTGGTGGATCGAATAACCAGGCCATCCTCATCCTCCGAGTCCTCTGCCAGCCAGGCTTGTAGTGCTTTACAGTCCACCTCAGCTGCCAAAGCATCTAATGCAGCCTCCATGTCCACAGCTACTCCTGTTGTAGCCTCACTATCACACACGGAGGAGTCAGCTGAATTGTTTGACTACAATGAGAGTGACATGCTGCTTGACGGTGCGCAGCAACTACAGTGCTCTGATTCAATCTCTGAGGTTGAGGAAGGGAGTATAATCAACCTAGAGGAAGGGGGTGCCAGTGATGACACACAAATAACTGGCACTCATGTTGCCCCAGCAGCTGCAGAATACTGCCAAGTTGGCTCCAGTGATGAGGAGATAGGGGGTGATGACAATAATGATGAGGTCACTGACTCCACCTTGGTGCCTGATCGAACAGAGGAGTCAAGTGAGGAGGAGGCACAACAAACACGAGGCACAACATCCTCTATGACCAACCGTAGCACTAGCCAGTCCAAGGCATCAGATGTCAGAGCTGCTCAGGTGCAGAGCGCTGTTGTCTCAAAGCACACATGCAGGAACTCTGTTGTCTGGGAGTTCTTTAAGAAATGTGCAGCAGACCCCACTGTTGCTATTTGTAATCTATGTCAGATGAGGCTCAAGCGTGGGAAAGACACCGGACGCTTGGGTACCACATGCTTGAGGCGACATATGACCACCTGCCACACATCCTGTTGGCACAAAACTTTGCGTAGGTCCTCCTCCTCCTCATCTGTCTCTATCCCCCACTGTATATCCTGCCATGTCATTGCCTACAACCTCCACTGACAGGGATGATGCTACAATAATGGATGTACCAGGTCCTTCCTCACAATGTGATAAACATCCCATCAGCTGAAGATTTACGCAGTCAGATTAAATTGCCCCAGCTGCTGCAGCGTAAGAAAAAATATAGTCCCAACTATCCCCAAGCACAGCGTCTAAATGCCAGCTTAGCAAAATTACTTGCATTACAGCTGCTGCCTTTCCAGCTGGTGGACTCTGCTTCCTTACGTGAATTTGCTGAATGTGCTGTACCACAGTGGCAGGTTCCAAAACAAGATTACTTTTCACTGAAGGCCGTTCCAGCACTATACCAGCACGTGGAAGACAATGTTATGGAGTCATTGGGAAAGGCAGCCAGCAGCAAGGTGCATGTCACTTTAGACACGTGGTCCAGAAAGCATTGACAGGGCTGCTACATTTCCTTCACGGCACACTGGGTAACTCTCATTGCAGCTGGGAGGGATCCAAGACGGGGCTCTGTGCTGGAGCTTGTTCATCCACCACACCTCCAGAAAGCCGCTTGTATGAGGTCTGTCTGCTCCACCACCACCTCTCCCTCTTCCTCCTCCTCCTCCTTCTGTATCTCTGGTAAAGTGGCAGTTAAACCGACGCGTGACAGGGGCTATGCAATGGCTCAAGCAAAAAGATGCCATACTGTGCTTGAGCTGGTTTGTTTAGGGGACAGGAGCATCACTGGGCCAGAAATTCTGTCAGCTGTGCAGGGGCAGGTGCAGAGATGGTTAACACCACGCCAGCTTGAGCTGGGAATGGTCGTCTGTGATAATGGCAGCAACCTTCTGTCCGCCCCATGCCTGGGTAAGTTGAAACATGTACCATGCCTAGCACACATCCTAAATCTGGTGGTACAGCGTTTCCTAACCAGGTACTCAGGGTTGGCAGAGCTTCTCAGCCAGGCCAGAAAAGTCTGCAGCCACTTTAGATGGTCATTCCCAGCAAGTGTTCGCCTGGCAGAAATTCAAAGAGAATTCCACCTTCCCACAAACCGTCTGATCTGTGACATGCCCACCAGGTGGAACTTGACATTAGCAATGCTGCAGCGTCTGCACAAGCAGCAGAGGGCCATCAACGAGTACCTGTGTGAGTATGGCACAAGGACAGGTTCAGGTAAACTTGTCCCCCCCCCTGCAGTGGCTGATGATCAAGGATGCATGCACTGTACTGTTACCATTTGAGGAGGCAACAAGGATGGTGAGCAGGGACAGTGCATGCATCAATGACACAATTCCTTTAGTGTTCCTGCTGGAGCACACTCGTGGGGAATTATAGATGTGGCTCTAGAGGCAGAGCAGCAGGAGAAAGAGGAGGCCTTCCCTAGCTCTCAAGGCCCCAGTCTTTCTGCAGACAGCATTCCAGCGGGTCCTCCTCAGATCAGACAGGAGGAGGATGAGGAGGAATATTTAAGTAGTGGGGGCTTTGAAGGTGGGGATTCCTGAAGGGAGGGTATTGTGAAACACAAGGACTAGTACATGGCTGGGAGGAGGAAGTGCACGATGGGGGTCATCCTCCTCATTGACCAGGAAGAATCGGAAGCTAATGCCACCTCCGACCTACGCTGCATGGGCTCACTTATCCTGAAAAGCCTGGTAAAGGACCACAGGATTCGTGCTATCAAGGAGAGGGATCATTACTGGTTGGCAAGCCTTCTTGATCCACGATACAAGGGTAAAGTTGCAGAGCTCATCCTGCCCGCACAGAGGGAGGACAGGATGAAAAAACTTGAGTACGCTCTAAAGCGACAGTTGTGTAACACCTTTCCAGGCACTGGTAGGTTACCAAGTGATGACACAGGTGCTTCTGAGGCTGCGGATGATCAGGGGAATAGTGGTGAAGGCCGGGGCCGCTTGACTGATGCCTTTTTAATTATTTTTTAGTCCACGACGCCCAGGGACGTCAAATGTAGGCACCCATTGCCAGCGTCTTCACTGTATGGTGCAGGACTACCTAGGGGCAAGGGCAGACCTGGATACCTTTCCAACAGATGATCCACTGGCTTACTGGGTGTTGAGATTGGATCACTGGCCAGGACTTAGCCAATATGCTATGCAGCTACTAGGTTGCCCTTCATCCAGTGTGCTTTCTGAAAGGACATTCAGTGCCGCTGGAGGTTTTGTCACAGACGAAAGAGTGCGTCTGTCCACCGACTCTGTAGACCGGCTGACATTTATAAAAATGAATCAGTCCTGGATCAGCAGCTATCATCCCCAGATGCTGAATGCTGATGTAACTGAATAGATCGGGGATCTCTTCTACATTCTCAAAACCTCCACCACATCACTCTTCCACAATACCACAGAGGGGTTACTGTATGATGGCACTTTCTGCCACCAAAAGCACAATATTTGGGTGCACTGATGCCTTTATCAGATTCATATCTTTTTAATTTCGGACCGCATGGTCCACCTCTGCACTCTTCCACAATACCACAGAGGGGTTACTGTATAATGGCACTTGCTGGCCTTCCACCAAAGGCACAATATTTGGGTGCACTGCCACTGACGCCTGTACCAGATTCATATCCTCAGAAGGGTTACTGTGTGACGGCACTGTTGCCGACTCTAAAGGCCCAATTTTAAAGCACCTATTGTTACTTTCATCCAAAGCCTGCATAAGTTTCACCATAATTTAGCCAAAAAATCAGCCTAAAATGTCTCCTCTTTTCATACAGACTGCCGCCCCAAGCAGTTGTTTATGGATATACAGTATTAAAGGAAAACCGTTTACCGTTATTTGAAATGTCATTTTTTTGTTTTTACATATTTCTATACATCTGAAAAATCCGTCACTTCACGGGCAGGATATGGGGACCTCCTTGGCATGATATTTGAAGGAATTTTTTGTTTTTATTTTTAACCCTTATTTCATGGAAAACTCACTGTTCCTTTAAAAAGTTTTTATTTAAACTTTTTGTCCTTGTTTCCTGTCCCCCAGGGCTCTACCCGGACCCCCATACACCTTTTATGGCAAACATCTTGCATATATGCCCTCTTGGAGGGCACTCTAAAAATCGAACTTTTGAGTCCCATTGACTTACATTGAGTTTGGTTCGTGTTCGCGTTCGAACTCGAACTTTTGAAATTGTTCGAGTTCGAATGCGAACCGAACACGGGGTGTCCGGCTCATCCCTAGTCTGCACTATCAAGTTATGTATTTATATACATGTGCGTCCTATAGAATCCTTAACACATTGTTGTCATTTGATACAATGTGTCACTGGATGATACAATGTGTTACAAAATGATACAATGCGTCGCAGGATGATACAATGCATCGCAGGATAATATAATGCATCGCAGGATGATAGAATACATTGCAGGATGATAGAATGTGTCGCAGGATAATTCAAAGCATCGCAGGATGACACAATGCGTCGCAGGATGATACAATGCGTCGCAGGATAATACAATGCGTCACAGGATGATAGAATACATTGCAGGATGATACAATGCATCGCAGGATAATACAATGCATCGCAGGATAATACAATGCATCGCAGGATAATAGAATACATTGCAGGATGATACAATGGATACATCGCCGGATGATAGAACTGAAAGACCAGAACCCACCATGTGCTTCCCTCGCTGTCTGACTCCCCAAAGGCGCTGAATGAGCCATCAGAATGTTTATAATTGAGCTGCCGCTGATATCCTGGAAATGGAGAGATTTAAAAAAAAGAATGAAAAGGACATCGATGGAAGAAAGTGAGTGAAGGGAAATATAGGGACAGGATACACACACAAAGCATGTCAGGCTTTGTCCTGGTGAGACAGATTCTTTATGTATAAACATTCACTCGAACATTCTACAGAAGATAAACTATTTGTGTACAATTGGCTTTAATTTCTTTATCGTAAACCAGGCAATAAGTGAGGCCGGGCCAGACAGGACCTGACTAAGCCCTCATTAAAAACGTCCCTGGGCATTTCACTGAGTGGCTGCTTCTGCTTCTTTATGTGGTTGTTGACACAGAGATATGACAGAAATGACTTGAACGATAAAAAAAGAGAGCGAACACGTTATACGGAAAATTGATTTTATTTAATAAATTTGGATTAATGGTCCTGCGGCTGCACTCTATTTAAGCAGGCATGGGATAGGCATAAGGCTATCCTAAACAAAAGATAAATCCAGCTAAAGTATCCATGTAATTGGGCGACTAGATGGGCCAAAAGGTTCTTATCTGCCGACGTTTTTCTATGTTTCTATACGTCTCATCTGCACCAGATACGAAAGTAGATCCTATGGACCAGGATCAGGTCATTTCTATGCATTAAGGACACTCCCATACAGACATGAACATAACGAAGGGAAGACAGAGCGCAGAGTCGCACATACAGATATATCCCGAGACAAAGAGCCAAATAAATTGACCCCAGAGGTCCAGGGGAGTTTGCGGTCTGGTCAGGCTATAGGTAGCTCACCGCTCTGCAGGTAGCCTGTAGCCAGTGTCTCAGTTCAGGGGTTAGTCGACCCGTGGCTTCCAGATATTTCAGGACATATACTATGGAGGAGGTGGTCAGCATATTCTGCTCTCCGCACCCATACGGCATTTGAATAAGATTGTTCAGGTTCTGCAATGCTGAGCCCAACAGGTCACCTGCAACCAAAGATCAATCAATGTGTAGAGACAATAAGTATCTGGCGCCACCTAGCCGGTATAAATTGAACAATGCAGACAATTAGTCAATAGAAAAGCTGACAGCAATTTCAAACAAATTATTTGTAATTCACTAGCAGCAAAGGTTAAAGTATGTGAAAATTGCAATTCATGAGAATCAGCGTCAATGAAATCACCCACGCAGTGATTTATCTCAAACCACAGAGAAAACAGTTTGCCGAAGAGTGTGGTGCATCAAAGCGCTTCCTTCTGTAGGACACGGATATTTCGTAAGTAGGGCAAGATTCTTGTTTTCAAGTTCACTTTAACAAGTGGTATTCTTCAACCCTCAAAAGACACAGAAACATGCGGACATAGTGTGACCTGTTTGGCAACAGAGCTCCCAAAATATATAGAGGTTAAACTCAAGTGTTGGTGTGTCACAAATCTGACACTGGATGAATAAGCCACCGGTATAGTATAGAGATACCGGATCCCCCTCTTGTGTCTTGTTCAAGATACTCCTCAAGGAAATAGAGTACAGCCGCAGGACCATTAATCCAAATTTATTAAATAAAATCAATTTATAATGTAATAAAATAACGCCGAGACGCGTTTCGCAATAAATCGCTTCCTCAGTCCGCAGAAAAGTGAATACATTTACATTTTAAATTGATTTTATTTAATAAATTTGGATTAATGGTCCTGCGGCTGCACTCTATTTCCTTGAGGAGTATCTTGAACAAGACACAAGAGGGGGATCCGGTATCTCCATACTATACCGGTGGCTTATTCATCCAGTGCCAGATTTGTGACACACCAACACGTGAGTTCAACCTCTATATATTTTGGGAGCTCTGTTGCCAAACAGGTCAAACTATGTCCGCATGTTCTGTCTCTTTTGAGGGTTGAAAAATACCACTTGTTGAAGTGAACTTGAAAGCAAGAATCTTGCCCTACTTAAGAAATATCCGTGTCCTACAGAAGGAAGCGCTTTGATGCACCACACTCTTCGGCAAAAGATCAATCAAAAGGAGATACACTATTTTGCCAAAAGTATTCGCTCACAAGTTCATATGCGAGTCAAGGCAGGTGAGCGAATACTTTTAGCAATATAGTGTATATTACTGCCCGGGACGCGCCCCCCGGCTCCCCACACAGGGACATCACCCGTCACCGGGATGTACATTGTTACCGTTTGCTTGGAGACACCTGGCTCCATCAATCATGGTTATAAGTGATTGGAAGATACATACACAGAGCTCTTACCCATGACAGCTATATAGGCGCTCACAGAACCTTCCACCACTGTGCTTGGAAGCTGCAGAGAACATGATCCGGTTGCTACATTGTTTGTATCTAAAAAAAAAGTGTTAAAAAGTGGACCCCATGCTATGTAACATTACATTCCACGCTGCAGCATAGTTACACTGTGACATTAGTAAAGGAGTTGATTTTCATGTGCAGCAAGTAATAAAATGATCTGCCCTCTGATACAGTATCATTACTATATGTCCTGTGTTACAGTATCGTTACTATATATCCTGTGATACAGTATCATTACTATATATCCTGTGTTACAGTATCATTACACTATAGCATGTGATACAGTATCATTACTATATATCCTGTGTTACAGTATCGTTACTATATGCCCTGTGATAAAGTATCATTACTATATATCCTGTGTTACAGTATCGTTACTATATGCCCTGTGATACAGTATCGTTACTATATATCCTGTGTTACAGTATTGTTACTATATATCCTGTGATACAGTATCATTACTATATACCCTGTGTTACAGTATCATTACACTATAGCATGTGATACAGTATCATTACTATATATCCTGTGTTACAGTATCGTTACTATATGCCCTGTGATAAAGTATCATTACTATATGTCCTGTGTTACAGTATCGTTACTATATATCCTGTGATAGAGTATCATTACTATATATCCTGTGTTACAGTATCGTTACTATATGCCCTGTGATACAGTATCATTACTATATACCCTGTGTTACAGTATCATTACAAAATGTCCTGTGATACAGTATTATTACTATATGCCCTGTGATACAGTATTATTACTATATGCCCTGTGATACAGTATCATTACTATATATCTTGTGATACAGTATCATTACTATATGTCATGGATACAGTATTGTTACTATATGTCCTGTGAAAAAGTATCATTACTATATATATTGCGATACAGTACGCTGCAGCTTAGTAACACTGACATTAGTAAAGAAGTTGATTTTCATGGGCAGCAAGTAATAAAATGATCTGTACTGTGATACGGTATCTTTACTATATGTCCTGTAATACAGTATCATTACTATATATCCTGCGATACAGTATTGTTACTATATGTCCTGTGAAACAGTTTAATTACTATATATCTTGTGTTACAGTATCATTACTACATGTCCTGTGATACAGTATCAATAATATATATCCTGTGATAAAGTATCGCTACTATATGTCCTGTGATACAGTATCAATAATATATATCCTGTGATACAGTATTGCTACTATATGTCCTGTGATACAGTATCATTAATATATATCCTGTGATACAGTATCGTTACCATATATCCTGTGATACAGCATTATTACTATATGCCCTGTGATATCGTATTATTACTATATGTCCTGTGATACAGTAATATTACTATATGCCCTGTAATACAGTATCATTACTATATATCCTGTGATACAGCATTATTACTATATGCCCTGTGATATCGTATTTTTACCATATGTCCTGTGATACAGTAATATTACTATATGCCCTGTAATACAGTATCATTACTATATATCCTGTGATACAGCATTATTACTATATGCCCTGTGATATCGTATTATTACTATATGTCCTGTGATACATTATCATTACTATATGCCCTGTGATATCGTATTATTACTATATGTCCTGTGATACATTTTCATTACTATATGCCCTGTGATACAGTATTATTACTATATGCCCTGTGATACATTATCATTACTATATGCCCAGTGAAACAGTATCGTTACTATATATCCTTTGTTACAGTATCAATACTATATGCCCTGTGATACAGAATCGTTACGATATGTCCTGTTATTTTATGTTCTGTGATACAGTATCATTACTATATGTCCTGTGATACAGTACCGTTACTATATGTCCTGTGATACAATATCATTACTATATGTCCTGTGTTACAGTATCGTTACTATATGTCCTGTTATTTTATGTTCTGTGATACAGTATCGTTACTATATGTCTTGTGATACAGTATTGTTACTATATGTCCTGTTATTTTATGTTCTGTGATACAGTATCATTACTATATGTCCTGTGATACAATATCATTAATATGTCAAGTGATACAGTATTGTTACTATATGTCCGGTTATTTTATGTTCTGTGTTACAGAAACAATAATGTCTGTCAGTAACATTGTCTTGTGATACATTAACATTGTGATACAGTATTGTTTCTGTCTGTCTTGTGATACAGCACCATCATGTTCTTATCTGCTACAAGCATGGATCTCAAACTCTGCCCCCCCCAGATCTTTATTGCCTACAGATCCCATAATTCTTTGAATGCAATAAATGACCATCGAATCATGGGAGATGTAGTTCAAAATCATCTGGGGGGACAGAGTTTGAGATCCCGGTGCTACAGAGTTTCATTCTGTCTGTAATTTATGAAAAACAATAGAGGTGGTGAAGTGGTGCAGATGGTATAAAGATGGACAGTCTTGTGTAGCAGCAAGGGCACAAACGCACACTCCCGAGTGCGGATAGTCAATAGATAAAGCGGTGTGTAGAGACCTCGCGCTTGCACAAATAATCCAGTGAGTGAGTGGTACTTCAAGTATTCTAGAAAACATAACAAAAAACGCACATTGCGCAGTATATCCTTAGGACACTTGGATTTCTAGGAAGTTAAGTATTCAACTAACTTTTTACTGAGCTTTTTACAGGATTTTCCTGTTCGGTCACGTGTCGCCATACACAGTACTTTATCTATGGACCAGGTCATCACCGCGGACGGTCGCTGGTAGGACGGGTTGGTGAGATCATATCTACCTATTCATGCCTGTACAGTTCAGAGCCGACTTAATGGGGCTCAGTAAAAAGTGAGTTGAATACTTAACTTCCTAGAAATCCAAGTGTCCTAAGGATATACTGCGCAATGTGCGTTTTTTGTTATGTTTTCTAGAATACTTGAAGTACCACTCACTCACTGGATTATTTGTGCAAGTGCGAAGACTCTACACACCGCTTTCATTCTGTCTGCCCTGTCACACTTTATACAGTTAGGTTCATATATATTTGGACATAGGTGCTATTTTCATACTTTTGGCTTTGTTTGCCACCAGAATCTATTTAAATTGAAACAATCCAAATAAATTTGAAGTGCAGACTTTCAGCTTAACCATTTCAATACACAGTCCCCCATTATCAGGGGCTCAAATGTAATTGGACAAATTAATATAATCATAAATAAAATGTTGATTTTTAATATTTTGTTGAGAATCCTTTACTGGCAATGACTGCCTGAAGTCTGGAACCCATAGAAATTACCATAAACTTGCAGGGTTATTCAGAGAAAGGTGAAAACCAGGAGAACTGACAGTAGAAGAGAACAATCTAGACAAAATAGCCGATTTGAAAAGTGAGATAAATGGGAGAATTTTTCTGATTTTGCTATTTTGACCTAGAATTATCACTTCTCCAGTCATTTTCCTGAGTTTCACCTTTCTCTGAATAACCCTGCAGGTCTCCTTCTTTCTGATGCTTTGCCAGGCTCTATCTACAGTGTCTTCAGATGTTCTTTGTGTGTGGCTCTTTCTGCCTTTAATTTTGTCTTCAGCGAGTGAAATGCGGCTCAATTATGTTGAGATTTCTTTATTTATTTGCAAAGTGTTTTACCAGGACAGATACATTGAGATTTCTCTGGTTTTCAGTTTGTTCTGGATTCAAGAACATTGAATTGTTACAGAAACACAAAGTGATAAAATGCAAGATATTAAAAACACAAACATACAGATTAACCCAGAAAATAAATAAATAAATATATGGGGGTCTGGCTTTCAATGTGCTAGATCAATCCTAAATCCCAAGTGTTTGTGTAACGTCTGATCTAAGTGCAAAGCTAATCGCAAGATCTACGATATAACGATCTTTTAAGTGATGTGTTTAAAAGCAAATCGCAAGCCAGTAACCAAACTTATAGGACTGCCCAGCAGGTTGCTGAATATAGGGAGTACCTACTCTATACTAGGGATGTGCGTTTCGGGTTTCGGAATTTCGGAATTTTCACGAAATTTCCCGATTCGTGTTTTCGGATGCGGCTGACTTTCCGAAAATTTTTAGATCCGAAAATGGCAGATCCGAAAAGTTTTCCGAGCCGAAACGAAATATTTTCGGAATTTTCGAATGGACTTGAAATGTGTCAAATCGAAATTTATTGCTTTGAAACGAGGAGAACAGACGTTCCAAAAAAACGAAAATTTCCGAACTTACGAAAAGTCGATACAAAAAACGAGCAAAGTGACACGAAAATACGAAAAATGGTCGATATTCCGAAAACATCTACAATTCCGAAAAACGAAAATTTCCGAAATCACGAAAAGTCGATACAAAAAACGAGCTAAGTGACACGAAAATACGAAAAATGGTCGATATTCCGAAAAAAAAATGTACACAAAAAACGAGTTGAGCCGAACCAAATCGAAACAGAAATCGGTCGAAACGAGCCGAATCGAAAAGTTTGAAAATCCAAAAAATCGAATCGAATCGAATCGAACCGAAAACAAAAATCTGTGCACAAGCCTACTCTATACGGTGAGAGCAAGAATAAGAGTATTACCTCTGTTATTCATCCTGCATGAACCACAACCATTACTGGTACCGATCTGAAACCTACCAATAATCACGCTTTTGAAGTATCAGTCTCTAATCACTGTATCCAGTCTAGTATAGGTAACGTGTTTTCGCTTAGCAGTCTCTTGGTCACGAAACCATTTGGTGCTGACTGGTATCTAGGGTTTTGTGTTACCTCCCTGGCTTGGGATTATAGGTATTACAGTATTTTCTGCCTTGAAATTTCGTATCAAAGAAAACTGTCCATAAAGATCTTAAGAACGCTGATCCTGGGTGAGGGCCATAGCACCTGTTACAGAATGCTGAATTCGCTGCAGGGTCGTCGAAACAGACTCGCCGAAGTGTGTCGAATCAGAGAGCACTGAAATGCCGGTGACATTTCGTTGCTCTCTGAATAACCCTGTTAGAACCAACTCCAGAGCTTTTTACCAGCTTAATGGATGAAGAAGTAATGAAGGAGTCGCCACACCTGGCCATGAAACAGCTTTTGATTTGATTGTCCAATTACTTTTGGTCCATTGAAAAAGGGGGCGTTGCTGCTCTTAAGAGCTGTAATTCCTAAACCCTTCCTCAGGTTTGGATGTAAATCCCCTCAAATTAACCCTGAGAGTGTGACCTTTCACCCCATATCAAATATATATATACTTAACTGTGTAATATATATATATACTGTATCTCCTGACCAGTGACACCGTATTAATAACTCGTGTTATGGTCTCAGGATGGATGAAAATGAAATACTAATAGTGAATGTAGGATTCAGGGCAAAGTTTGGACGTCGGGTAAAGGAAAGCAGGTCCAGTACCGGATGGTGGAAAGAGGAAGAGACGGAAACATTAATGATGGAGGAATAAACAACAGGCAACAACAAAACCTGAGAACAAACAGGGAAAGTACTGGAGGAATGTTAGAAAAATGCAGGGTTTGGCGTCTGCAGTGACACCAGGAGGCCCAGTGATGGAGGAAGAGATGAAGACATGGACTCGTGATGGAGGATGGAGAGGGGGTTGAAGGTGGTATGAGGCGTAAAAGCGTTTATGTTTACTGAGCAGGAAAATGGATTAAAGGAAGGGATTGAGGAGGTAAGAATGTGTCAGGGTTTGCAGACAGGAGGGGAAGAACGAGAGGTGACAGCGGGTTTATGAGTAACGAGGAAAGACAAGTCCATGTGCTGTGGGCGAGTTTCTGGATAGAGATGGGCAGTAAGAAGCGGGAGGGAGATGGGTAACAATGACCGTATGGAAGAAAGGAGGAGCGTGCTCTACAGACAGGACAGGACAGATACCGAGGGAAGGTAGGATAGCGGACGAGGACGGAAACGTACGGAGCAGCAGCTTAACCCAAACTGAAGCAACAGGTGGAAAATAAGAAGCAGTATAAAACAAGGTCAATAAAAAAGGAGAATGTACCTTTCAAGCAGAAGATGAAGGATTGTGCCTCTTCTTTCCGGATTCCCCCGGGCTAATGGATATAAAGAAAGACTATATGACGAGTGGAGAAAAGACAGGAGGGATGTCCAGGGGACACGAGGAGCATCACATGTGAAAACACCAGACACAATGAATCAAGCAGAATAAAATGACAATTTGCCCACAGCTGATGTATCAAGGCGTTATTTCAGAGGTTGCACCTTTCCCACTGGAGACATAATTCTTTTTTTTCCCCATCTGGTTGCTCAAGAAGTTAAACACATCCTCCACCTCCATCCACCAGAGAACGCCTCCACACACACCCCGGGGCGGGGGGGTCCACACACAACCCGGGGGCGGGGGGGTCCACACACACCCCAGGGGCGGGGGGGGTCCACACACACCCCAGGGGCGGGGGGGTCCACACACACCCCACGGCAGGGGGGGTCCACACACACCCCACAGCAGGGGGTCCACACACACCCTGCAGCAGGGGGGGTCCACACACACCCCGCAGCAGGGGGGGTCCACACACACCCCAGGGGCGGGGGGGTCCACACACACCCCACAGCAGGGGGGGTCCACACACACCCCGCGGCAGGGGGGGTCCACACACACCCCGCAGCAGGGGGGGGGTCCACACACACCCCAGGGGCGGGGGGTCCACACACACCCCGGGGCTGGGGGAGGTTCATCACAGTGAAAGATTTAGCATTTTATCCTATTTGATGCAGTGATCAGGTGACGCGGCAGAAAGAGGAGTCGCATGGCTCACTTTGACCAGAAGTTGTCTCCTCTCTATGTCTATCCTTCCAGCTGCGGGGAGGTCAATCTTCTGTCCCTCACATAGCTGCGTGCTGGGCACGGTGGTGGCCGTGACGGTGAAGGTCGCCATACCTGAAAGGACATGATAGGATTGTATGAGAATGTATAAACGCTTGACACACAGCGATACAGGTCACTGTCGGCTCGAGTGACAAGGCTCAAACACGGGACAAACAAATATGCTGCATGTGCTCGGGTCATGTGACACGGTAAGGAAACCATGGCAAAGGCAGTCATGTGACACTGGGAAGTACGCAAGTCACATGGCACGTGAACGTTGTGGACACACAATTTTTTAAGGGGTCATGTGACACTAAAGTGACCAATCGAAATGAGCATTGAGACTTGACTGAATTTTGGGCAGGTACAGTGTGTGAGTGCGTTGTATTAAATTGAAATC
This sequence comes from Leptobrachium leishanense, assembly GCA_009667805.1. Taxonomy (NCBI): domain Eukaryota; kingdom Metazoa; phylum Chordata; class Amphibia; order Anura; family Megophryidae; genus Leptobrachium; species Leptobrachium leishanense. The sequence goes on along the minus strand of RXON01001696.1, from coordinate 412 downwards.
AGATTGGGTGGGATCCACAAAAGCACGTGCACACACGCAGACACACACACGCAGACACACGCAGACACACACACGCAGACACACACACGCAGACACACGCAGACACACACACGCAGACACACACACGCAGACACGCACACACGCAGACACGCACACACACACACACACGCAGACACACACACGCAGACACACGCAGACACACACACACACGCAGACACGCACACACACACGCAGACACACACACACACACGCAGACACGCACACACACACACACACGTACACACACACATGCAGACACACGCAGACACACACACACGCAGACACACATGCAGACACACACGCAGACACACACACACGCAGACACACACACACACAGCAGACACGCACACACCTACGCGCGCACACACACACA
>RXON01001695.1:0-19821 GCA_009667805.1 Leptobrachium leishanense | reverse complement strand
CACAGCTACTCCTGCCGTAGCCTCGCTATCACACACGGAGGAGTCAGCTGAATTGTTTGACTACAATGAGAGTGACATGCTGCTTGAGGATGCGCAGCAAGTACAGTGCTCTGATTCAATCTCTGAGATTGAGCAAGGGAGTATAATCAACCTAGAGGAAGGGGGTGCCAGTGATGACACACAAATAACTGGCACTCATGTTGCCCCAGCAGCTGCAGCATACTGCCAAGTTGGCTCCAGTGACGAGGAGATAGGGGTGAAGATGACATTGATGATGATAAGGTCACTGACTCCACCTGGGTGCCAGATCGAACTGAGGAATCAAGGGAGGGGGAGGGGGAGGAGGAGGAGGAGGAACAGCAAACACGAGGCACGACATCCTCTGTGACCAACCGTAGTACTAGCCAGTCCAAGGCATCACAGGTCAGAGCTGCTCCGGTGCAGAGCGCTGTTGTCTCAAAGAACACATGCAGGAACTCTGCTGTCTGGGAGTTCTTTAAGAAATGTGCAGCAGACCCCACCGTTGCTATTTGTAATCTATGTCAGAGGAGGCTGAAGCGTGGGATAAACACCGGAGACTTGGGTACCACATTCTTGAGGCGACATATGAACAAGTGCCACACATCCAGTTGGCGCAAAACTTTGCGTAGGTCCTCCTCCTCCTCATCTGTCTCTACCCATACTGTGTCCTGCCATGTCATTGCCTACAACCTCCACCGACAGGGATGATGCTACAGTAATGGAATTACCAGGTCTTCTTCACAATGTGACATCATCCCAGTAGCTGAAGATTTACGCAGTCAGATTACATTGCCGCAGCTGCTGCAGCGAAAGAAAAAATATAGTCCCAACCATCCCCAAGCACAGCGTCTAAATGCCAGCTTAGCAAAATTACTCGCATTGCAGGTGCTGCCTTTCCAGCTGGTGGACTCTGTTCCCTTACGTGAATTTGCTGAATGTGCTGTACCACAGTGGCAGGTTCCAAAATGCCATTACTTTTCACGCAAGGCCATTCCAGCACGTGGAAGACAATGTTATCCAGTCATTGGGAAAGACAGTCAGCAGCAAGGTGCATGTCACTTTAGACACGTGGTCCAGCAAGCATGGACAGGGTCATTACATTTCCTTCACGGCACACTGGGTAACTCTGATTGCAGCTGGGAGGGATCCAAGATGGGGCTCTGTGCTGGAGCTTGTTCATCCACCACGCCTCCAGAAAGCTGCTTGTATGAGGTCTGTCTGCTACACCACCTCTCCCTCTTCCTCCTCCTCCTCCTTCTCTGTCTCTGGCGAAGTGGCAGTTAAACCAACACCTGACAGGGTCTACACAATGGCTCAAGCAAAGAGATGCCATACTGTGCTTGAGCTGGTTTGTTTAGGGGACAGGAGCCACACGGGGTCAGAAATTTTGTCAGCTCTGAAGGGGCAGGTGTAGAGATGGTTAACACCACGCCAGCTTGAGCTGGGAATGATCGTCTGCGATAATGGCAGCAAAATTCGCTTCGCCCTACGCAAGGGTAAATTGACGCATGTACCATGCCTAGCACACGTCCTAAATCTGGTGGTACAGCGTTTCCTAACCAAGTACCCAGGGCTGCCAGAGCTTCTCATCCAGGCCATAAAAGTCTGCAGCCACTTCAGACGGTCATTCCCAGCAAGCGATCGCCTGGCAGAAATTCAAAGAGAATTCCACCTTCCCACAAACTGTCTGATCTGTGGCATGCCCACCAGGTGGAACTTGACATTAGCAATGCTGCAGCGTCTGCACAAGCAGCAGAGGGCCATCAACGAGTACCTGTGTGAGTATGGCAAAAGGACAGGTTCAGGTAAACTTGTTTTTTTTTCCCCTCCGTAGTGGCTGATGATCAAGGATGCATGCACTGTACTGTCACCATTTGAGGAGGCAACGAGGATGGTAAGCAGGGACAGTGCATGCATCAGTGACACAATTCCTTTAGTGTTCCTGCTGGAGCACACTCTGCGGGGAATTATAGATGTGGCTCTAGAGGCAGAGCAGCGGGAGGAAGAGGAGGCCTTCCCTTGGTCTCAAGGCCCCAGTCTTTCCGCAGACAGCATTCCAGCAGGTTCTACTCAGATCAGACAGGAGGAGGATGAGGAGGAGGTAGACTTTTTAAGTAGTGGGGGCATTGAAGGTGAGGATTCCTCAAGGGAGGGTTTTCTGTGCCCAGAAACAGAATGGCTAGTGCGTGGCTGGGAGGAGGAAGTGCACGATATGGTCATCCTCATTGACCAGAAAGACTCGGCAGCTAATGCCACCTCCAACCTACGCTGCATGGGCTCCTTAATGATGCAAAGCCTGCTAAAGGACCCCAGGATTCGTGCTATCAAGGAGAGGGATCATTACTGGTTGGCAACCCTTCTTGATCCACGATACAAGGGTAAAGTTGCAGAGCTCATCCTGCCCGCACAGAGGGAGCACAGGATGACAAAACTTGAGGACGCTCTAAAGCGACACTTGTGTAACACCTTTCCAGGCACTGTTAGATTACCAAGTGCTGACACACGTGCTTCTGAGGCTGCAGGTGATCAGAGGAATATCGGTGATGGCCAGGGCCGTTTGACTGATGCTTTTTTAATTTTTTTTAATCCACGACGCCCAAGGACGTCAAATGTAGGCACCCATTGCCAGCGTCTTCACCATATGGTGCAGGACTACATAGGGGCAAGGGCAGACCTGGATACCTTTCCAGCAGATGATCCACTGGCTTACTGGGTGTTGAGATTGGATCACTGGCCAGAATTTAGCCAATATGCTATGCAGCTACTAGGTTGCCCTTCATCCAGCGTGCTTTCCGAAAGGACGTTCAGTGCCGCTGGAGGTTTTGTCAAAGACAAAAGAGTGCGTCTGTCCACCGACTCTGTAGACCGGCTGACATTTATGAAAATGAATCAGTCTTGGATCAGCAGCTATCAATCCCCTGTTGCTGAAGTAATGGAATAGATCGGGGATGTCCTCTTCTGCATTCACAAAACCTCCAGTACTGAACTCTTCCACAATACCACAAAAGGGTTACGGTGTGAAGGCACTTGCTGCCATGAAAGGCACAATATCTGGGTGCACTGACGCCCATTACCAGATCAAAAACTTTTCAATATAGGACCACATGGTCCACCCCTGCACTCTTCCACCATACCACAGAGGGGTTACTGTATGATAGTACTTGCATGCCTGGCACTAAAGGCACAATATCTGGGTGCACTGCCACTGACGCCTGTATCAGATTCATATCCTCAGAGGGGTTACGGTGTGACGGCACTGTTGCCGATGCTAAAAGACCAATTTTAAAGCACCTATTGTTACTTTCATCCAAAGCCTGCCTAAGTTTCACAATAATTTAGCCCAAAAAAAACTAAACTTTTTCTGTGCGTCCGAAAATGTCTTTTCATACAGGCTGCCACCCCAAGCAGTTGTTTATGGAGAGATTAAAGGAAAAGCATTTACCGTCACATGAAATGTCATTTATTTGTTTTTAAATGTTTCTATACATCATAGAAATCCGCCACTTCACGGGCAGGTTATGGGGAGCTCCTAGGCACAATATTTGAAGGAATTTTTCGTTTTTGTTTTTAACCCTTATTTCATGGAAAACTCACTGTCCCTTTAAAAACGTTTTTTTTAAAACTTTTTGTCCTTGTTTCCTCTCCCCCAGGGCACTACCTGGACCCCCATACACCTTTTATGGCAAATATGTAGCATATATGCCCTCTTGGAGGGCACTCCATTGACTTGCATGGAAGTTCGGGTTCGGGCTCGAACCAAACTCGGAGTGTTCGGCTCATCCCTAGTCCCCATAACCTACACGTGAAGTGGCGGATTTGTAGAATGTATAAAAACATTTGAAAAAAAAATGACATTTCAAATGACAGTAAATGGTTTTCCTTTAATCTATTCATAAACAACTGCTTGGGGCGGCAGCTGGTATGAAAAGAGGAGACGTTTTAGTACACACAGAACAAGTTTAGTGATTTTTTGGCTAAATTATGGTGCCCCCTATGCAGGCTTTGGATGAAAGTAACAATAGGTGCTTTAAAATTGGGCCTTTAGTGTAGGCAACAGTGCCTTCACACCGTCCGTAACCCCTCTGAGGTATTGTGGAAGAGCGCAGTGGTGGAGCTTTTGGGAATGCAGAAGAGATCCCCGATCTATTCAGTTATATCAGCATCAGGGGAGTGAAAGCTGCTGATCCAGGACTGATTCATTTTTATAAATGTCAGCTGGTCTACAGAGTCGGTGGACAAACGCACTCTTTTCAAGAGAAAAAAGATGTCATCTGCGCTCGTTTCTATATATTTCCATGTACAACAAAACACTATCAGGAGGTTTTAGTTTGTTTTAATGGCCATTGAAACGTAAGCTCGCTCGCTCTGTCAAGGTACCTCTTTGTAGATCGAGTCCTTGGTGGGTGTATAAATGAAACCCACCATTTTCTGCCTTGATGGGGCGAGCAAGCTTACGTTTCAATGGCCATTAAAACAAAATTATATAAATCAGGTAATATAGGTGTCAGTGTCAGTGCACCCAAATATTTTGCCTTGGTGGCAGAAAGTGCCTTCACACCGTAAGTAACCCCTCTGTGGTATTGTGGAAGAGTGCAGGGTTGGACCATGCGGTCCTATATTAAAAAGATATGAATCTGGTAAAGGCGTCAGTGCACCCAAATATTGTGCCTTTGGTGGCAGCAAGTGCCTTCACAACGTCAGTGTCGACACTAGGGTTGGTGTCACCCGGTGTGGTAACTCTTGGTGTCACCCCCCCCCCCCCGAGTTTTACGTTTATTTTTATTTTTTTAACTACTCTTACTCATAAAGCAGTACTCCCATATAATATTGAATGCTCATAAATACACGGCGCACATTACTGTGAGGTTTAAAAAATCTAGAAATAAAGAGACTCTTTACTACAGAATATAATAATAAACGGTTTATTAGATATTGAATTAAAACGGGAATATTTTTAATATTGATGTCTATGGGGCAAAACATTTCCCACACCGAATACACAAAAATGTCCAATCACGAAAAAAAGTCAATACGAAAAACGAACCGAAATGAAACGAACTGAAACGGAAATTGGCTGAAACGATTTGAAATGAAAATTGTCGAATTACGAATGAAACGAGCCGAAACAAAAATTTTATATCAACACGCAGACCTATATATATACACGTATATATCAATACGCAGAAATATATATACACCCACCCACCCACAGAACTCAGACCATATATACACATATGCACATGGGGAGGTGGCATGTGGACAATCTCAAGTAAATGTGCCCCCCCCCCATTTGGCTGATCCCTCCAGAAGAAATGTTGAACCCGACAGAGCAGAGAATATATTTATTATTCTCTGCTCTATTGGGTTCAACATTTCTTTTGGAGGGATCAACCAAATGGGTGGGGGCAATTAGTTGCCAAAATGTGTGTGTAATACAAGTCTGGATATATATATTTATAAGAATATAGATATATATCTTATCTATATATACAGTATATCATACCTGTCCTTACCCTCCCCTATAAATATGCTAGAAATATACACACAAAAAAAACAAACCACTGCCTGAGACCCTGCACAGCCCACATGCCACCCCCTCTACCTGGATGAATGTTTCTAATATATATAATTAAATACAGATAGAGAAATAAAAAAAGTTTTACTTTATGTTCCCGGAGACATTTAAAAATGTCCTCGGATTTTATTTTTTTTAGAAATGTGTCGCCTTAACTTAGCCTGGTGGTCAGTGGGGGCTCCCTGGATCCTGGTGGGGGCTGGGGGGTCTGCCGTGGCCACAGGTGCAGTGGCTCCCTCCCTGTGCTGCCTTTCTCAGCCACATGCACCCGGGCGGCTAGCCCGCACAGTCGCAGCTCTGTCATCAGGCGGCCTCATGCTCCTTGCTCCTCAATGCTCCTCAAGGGGATCCTTGGGAGGCCCCTGCAGGCTGCCCTCTACACTGCCTGATTAGAGGGCCGTGTCTGCCTGATGTTTTAGTAACAAGAATGTTTTATCCCATAGGCTTCAATGTTAAAAATATTCCCGTTTTAATTCAATATCTAATAAACCGTTGCTTATAATATTCTGCAGTAAAAAGTCTCTTCATCTCTAGATTTTTTTGTAATTTTTTAAGCATTTTTTATACTTTTTTTCAATTTTTTTTTAGAACTCGAACCGAACACGCCAAAAAGTTTGAAGTTCGCGAACTTTCGAACTGCCAATGTTCGAATCGAACTCCGAACTGATCGAACCGAACAGCTCATCCCTACTCAGGAACTGTTAGATCCAGAATCTTCAAAAATATTTCTAATCTGCAGATATAGATATAAAGAAGAATCTGGTATAAGGATTTTATCCTAAAGTATTTGTTGCAATAATATACAAATATATATATTGAATTTGGAAGTTTCTGTGATTGAAGTAATTAAGCAAGGAATTATATAACCCAAATATAACAAGCAGAAGATTAGAAGTTTAATTCTCGACATTCGGGGAGGATTCACTAAATAAGTTTTTCTTACTTATCATTCTAGAAATAGAATAAGTGATAGCTCATCTTTTGTTGATCCAAGTAGCATAAGAGATATATATATATATCTCTGCAATATACTAGCTCGTTTTAAATATTGGTTTACTGTGAACACATGTTAATTGTTTTCTTTAAGCAGGATGTTTATTAAGTGAACTAACCATCTGTGTATTAGTTATTAACTGATAAAGTAAATGGTATTAACCATATATATTAGTTACTAACCGGATACGTATATTGAAAAGCTAGAGATCTGTATGCTGATGGGTGGATGTGGTGTTTTATAAGTCTTTGATTATGTTATGAGATTAAATCGATTTTGTATACGTAATAAATATATATATTTTTATCTAAGCTGGTTGATTTTATTTTTTAAAGCAAAACACGTACAATAAAAGAATTTAGGAGAACTGAGAAATATAGACGATTGATATTTGTATCTCGTCAAAAAATTGAAAGGAATAGGGGACCCAGTACAACAGGGACCCACAAATGAACAATCACCTGTCTCTCACCATCAAGTGAGAGCAGCACAACCTCTCACTCAGGATTGAACCTGACCTATGTATGAATGCACATCAAAAAACCGCTTGGCAGCTCTAAAAGAACTGACAATTGGTACTAGAGGAGTGGCTACAACAAAAAATTCTTTATTGTTGCAGAAATTAGACACTCTCAGATGCAGGGAAAAAATTAAAAACATAAACGTAGACAACAAGCATAGCAGGGTGTAATGGAAATGAAGCCAGTGTATAATGGCTGTGCACAAAATTTGAAAAAGGATTGCAATCAATGTTTTTGGCACTGAAATAAGGTCCCACAATTGATCAGAGGGATTAACATCAGAATTGCAAACCATAGATAGCCTTCACAATCAGCACGCCAACACTGACCTTAAACTAATAGAGCTCATGCTCAAAGATTCTGTCCTCACCCTACGAATGCAAGACACACGACTTACAACTTAAAATCAAAGTTGGTACATGAGCTCAACATATGTTTCGCTGACTGCACGTCGGCTTCGTCTGGAGCAAAAATAGTTAATACAGTTGTATGTACCTCCCTCTTTTCATTCCATGTCTTGTCTAGGATTGAACCAATCTGTTAACATCAACTGGTCACGTGTCCCTCCTAACAATGAAGCCGATTGATTGGATCCATGTGACATCGATGAGACCGATCCTGAATGGTATACCATAGCTTTCTCCGATAAATATCAGGGGAGGCCACCATTCCAGAAGTCTATAGACATATAACTAGTATGTATGATGGTCACCTAAGACCCTGATACAAAGTCAATCATCTTGTTCAGAGATCCCTAGATAAAAAAGGCGCATGTCCTAGCCGCGATATATATCTGCGCCATCCATAGTACTTTTAATTGCTGGATATTGGGCATATAAATGGTTATATAGCGAGGTCAGCTATATCATAATGGTCAACTGTACAAAGACTAGTAAACTGGAAGGACCACAATATTAAATGATGATATTGCCTGACGCAATCACATTCGATCTAGTCTAAAATAAACTTATAATAATCTCAAGTCAGTGCTATGGATCGTGATGGTTAACCAACTGTATCTTAACGAATATACCCACATAATAAGGGTCAAAAATAGTCCAATGAGACCAATTGTTAGCAATAGAATACCTCAAATTAATAGGAAACATGAAGCTAGTATATATAATTAGGTGCTACTGCCAAGGCATACTAACTAAATAGTATGAAACTGTCCTCAAAATATATCTTTATGGTAAGATTTGTTCTAAGTACCTTATCCTGAATAAAAAAAAAATAAAAAAAAAGGGAGAGGATTTATAATTGTACATATGATCTTGTATTAGGGCAGCAACGCTGTCCATACCTAATTGGCCACATTCGGCTAAACATAATACAGCCAGTAAGTCCTGAGATCTCGTCCCAAATATTCGATAACTGTATTGTTCCTCGATGGACACTCCACCGAACTATAAGAATGGAGTATAAGAAAAACCCTCATTTAAACCTGACGGAGATAATGTGTGGAGTTTATAAATCCAACGGCACTCCTTCTGCCGGAGCTTGCGATCCAAATTACCCTTTCTTGATGATGGCACTACAGTTTCTAATCCGCAAAACTTAAAGACATTAGCATTATTACCATGACATTGTGCTAGATGGCGTGAAATGGGAGTCTCTTGGATTCGTTTTACAGAATGTATATGCTCCATGATTCTCCTCTTAAAAGGACGAAGTGTTTTACCAACGTACATTTTGCCACATTCACAGATAGCTAAATATACTACACCACAGGAATTGCAATTGAAAAATGTTTTGATTTCATAATTGCATTTTTTCCTTGAATCTGTAACCTTCTTTGAATTTTTTAAGATAAATTTACATGCGACACAATGGCCACATTGATAAGTGCCGCGTAAGTTTTTAGATAGCCATGTAGTTGGTCTTTTGTTTGTGATTGGTCCATAGCCATCATAATCCTATCTCTCAAATTCCTGCTGCGTCTAGCAGTAACTGAGGGTCTACCCCCTCCAGTTTATCCGATAATTGAGGATCCATAGTTAGTAAGGGCCAAAACCTGTCTAGAATGGAGTGAATCTGATTCCATCCTCTGTCGAAAGTCCCAATGCATTTTATTAGATTATTATTTTTGGGTTTAGGATCTTGTAAAAGACTATCCCAGGACTTCAACATGGCCTGTTGAAATGCCTTTTTCAAGTGTCTATTCGGATATCCTTTGTCACGAAAATCACTTTTTAGTTTTTTGGCCTTGATCAGAAATTCCTCATCAGAGGAACAGATTCGTCTTAATCTTAAATATTGGCCCACCGGAATTCCTCTTTTCAGGGTAAATGGATGAAAGCTCTGCCAGTGTAATAAGTTGTTTGTCGCTTTTGCCTTTTTGTGTAGAGTTGTAGATAAAGTGCCACCATCAGTTTTAGAGATTTTATTGTCCAGGAAGGAAATGCTCTCCTTCTGTACCTCAAAGGTGAACTTCAGATTGTACACATTATCATTAAGGAGAGACACAAACTGTAAAAACTCTTCTTCAGTACCCTTCCAAAATAGTAGCACATCATCGATGTATCTGAGCCACAGTTCAGCTTTATCAGTAAAGGGTTTTAGCATGTCATTGGTTTTACAATTTTCTTCCCATATTCCTAGATATAAATTGGCATATGATGGTGCCATCGAGGAACCCATTGTAATACCTCTTAGTTGGTGAAAATACTGACCTTTAAACAAAAAGTAATTATGAGTAAGTACAAAGTTTAGTCAGATTCACCAAAAAATCAATGAGTGGACCATTCAATGAGTCATCCCTCTCAAGGAATAACCTAATGTGGTTAAGACCAAGATCATGTGGAATACTTGAATATAACGGTTCAACGTCTAGGCTACATACTAAAGTGTCTTTATTGATACTAGTTCCCTTCAGAATTTGTAACGCCTGTTTGGTATCTCTCAAATATGAGGGCAGCTTCTCAGAATCTTATCTAAAAAGATGCAGCAATTTTGTGTCAGGCAGTCATTGCCGGACACTATTGGATGGCCAGGAGGTTCCTTGATACTTTTATGGGTTTTGGGAATTCCATAAAACGTGGCAATAGTAGGAGAGGATGGAAAAAGGAATTCATACTTAGATTTGGTGATTAGGGACTGTTCAAAAGAGAGACAAATCAGATCTTTAAGCTCACGGGAGAACTGGATAGTGGGGTCTTTAGATAGTCTGGCATAAGTGTCAGTGTCATCAAGGATTTTATAAACCATCTTTTCATAAAAGTCGATGGACATCAAAACTACGTTACCACCTTTATCTGACTGTTTTATTATCAAAGACTTGTCAGATTCAAGTTATTATTATTATTCTTTATTTATAAAGCGCCAGCATATTCCACAGCGCTGAAGTTCTTTTAAAGATTTTCTTTCAACATGAGTAAGATTGTAACTCACAGACGTCAATACATCTGATTCAATTAATTGTAATTTAAATGTTTATATCTCGTATAAATTTCTTACACGTAATATCGCCGACATGCCCCTGCAGAGGATGCACCATGTCCACGACGACCAGGGGCACTGTCTTCCAACACAGAGGCTGCTTGCCCTCTTATCTGTGTCTGGGAGCATCTGCCTGTCCTTTTTGCTCTTTCTGACATGGTGAGTGATATATAGATTAAAGATATTCAGAACTCTGATCTAAGTCGGCGATTTTACTGATGTTTCCCCTGCATGGCTGCCAATGTCCTCTACTCTCTCTCTCTGATTCACTTCCTCTCCTTCAGGCTGCAACACCCTGATAGCTGGCAACAGCCAGATTTAACTCTCAATAGATAAACAGATGAACTCTGATTAAACTGTGTTATTGTATGGTCTTTAGAATTAGATCAAAGATATACAGATTCTCCAGAACAATGCTATAAGTCAGTGATACACACTGTCCCTGATAGCCTGGCTGTGCCAAGACAGATTCTAATTTGATGAACTGTGGTATAACTCACTAAAAAACACTGATAACAGGCTGTGCCAAGAAAGATTCTAATTTGCTGAACTCTGGTAGAACTCACTGAAACACACTGTCCCTGATAGAATCTGTGTTGGCATTCCCAGAAATCTCCTACAACGCCACTGATACACCCTGACAGAACAATCTCCTCTCCTCTCTTATTCACTCCTGCAAACACACACGCTGGGGCTTCAGGCAGGGAAGCCTTATATAGTGTGCTGTGGGACTTAGCTCTGTGAGCCCATGATTGGGTAAAATTTGCCCAATCAGGGCTCTGAGCCGTGATTGGCATAGTATTGCACCTGTCTTGCACCTGACCTGTGGTCAGGTGCAAGGCTGTACCCAATTACAAGCTTCAGGCAAGTGGAAAAATGCATTGTGGTCCATTGTGGGCAAACATGCTGCAAACACGCGGAAATGTTTGGAATTCGAACAGCTGAACGGGCAATGTTCGAATCGAACTCAGAACAGATCCGAATCGAACGCTTATCCCTAATAAAGATACAGATTAAAGATACAGATGAACTCTGATTCAACTGTGGTATGATATTTCACAGCCAGGCTGCCAGTTCCCTGCTATTTGCCACTGCCAGCTTGTCCCTGATAATCCAACAATCTCCTCTCCTCTGATTCAATTCTGCAACACATGCACTAGGGCTACAGGGCAGCCTTATATAGTGTGCTGCGGGACTTAGCTCTGTGAGCCCATGATTGGGCAAAATTTGCCCATAGTCTTGCACCTGACCTGTAGTCAAGTGCAAGGCTGTAGCCAATTACAAGCTTCAGACCAGGACACAGTGCATTGTGGTCCATTGTGGTGCACTGTGGGCGAACACGTGTGAACACGCAGAAATGTTCGGCGAACGGTGGAACGGCCAATGTTCGATGCAAACTCATGTTCGCATTGAACCGGCAGCCCATCCCTAATATTGACCCCCGGCCATAGTCGGTGAGGGGAATCTTGGCCACGTTCCCTTGGGATATAGGTGGTAGCCACAGGGGCTAATTGACCTCCTTCCATAGATGGGGAAGAGAATCTTGGCCACGTTCTATTTTGGTAGTAATTGGTAGCCGCAGGGGCTAAATGACCTCCGTCCACAGATGGGGTTGAGAACCTTGATCATGTTCTAATTTTGGTAGCCAGAGGGGCTAAATGGTAGTCTTGGGCTAATTGGTAGTCACGGCTAGGGATGAGCGGAACACCCCCAAGCTTGGTTCGCATTCGAACTCGAACTTTCCAAATGTTCAAATTCGAACTCGAACTCAATACAAGTTATGGGGACTGAAAATTCGATTTTTAGAGTGCCCTCCAAGAGGGCATATATGCTAGATATTTGCCATAAAAGGTGTATAGGGGTCCGGGTAGTGCCCTGGGGGACAGGAAACAAGGACAAAAAGTTAAATAAAAAACGTTGTTAAAGGGACAGTGAGTTTTCCATGAAATAAGTGTTAAAAGTAAAAACAAAAAATTCCTTCAAATATCATGCCTTGGAGGTCCCCATAACCTGCCCGTGAAGTGGCGGATTTCTAGAATGTATAGAAACATTTAACCCCTTAGTGACCGGGCGGTTTTACACAAATCCGTCCGTTCGTGACCGCAGCTGTTTTTACGTTTCTGCGCTCTTAGTGTTTACGTCAAATTTTCCTCTTACTCATTTATGTAACCCACACATATTTTACACTGTTTTTCTCGTCACTAAATGGACTTTATAAAGATACCATTTTTTTCATCATTTCATATAATTTACTATAAAAAATATTGTGAAATATGACACAAAAATTGAAAAAACAACCACTTTTTCGAACTTTGACCCCCAAAATTTCTTATGTATCAACAACCGTCAAATTTTTTTTATTCCTTAGTAGTTTCTAAATTTAGTACTGAGTTTAGCAATACCCAATGTTTACATATTCCTCGCTTTTTTCCTTATTTTATGCAACAATAAGTGCAAGTAGCACTTTGCCATTTCCAAAGAGTTTATTTTCAAAACTAGTGATAGTGACATTGTAACACTGATATCTGTCACTAATTCCTGAATAACCCTCCACATATACATATTTTTTTAAAGTACACAAATCAAGGTATTAAACTTGGGGTATTTTGACTCTTTCCATGCAAACCATTTTACCACAAATCTATGCCAAAGTTTGAAAAAAAAAAAAAATTTTGGTGATTTTTTTTTTTTTGAACGCAATTTAAGAATACATGTACTGTGAACTTTAAGGTTTACTGCCAAAAAGCACCCCAAAATATGTTCAGCAACATCTTCTGAGTAAATTGATACCACCCATGTATAGGTATGTCGGGTCATTTGGGGGCTAAAAGGCCTTATTTGGGGGGTGCGCATTTCAGTTTTCCAACTTGGAATTTTCACATTTCGTCATCATGCACCCATGTCCTATTTGGGACATTTTTGAAGCCGGCCAAAGTAATTTACCCCCATCAACCATATATTTTTAGAAAGGGCACACCCTAGGGTGCTTCAAAGAGTTGTATTTTAACACTTTCCATGCACTAGCTCTTTGTCAATCTTTCAGGTAGTCACTTTTTGTGTTATTTTTTCACACACATTGTACTTTAGGCATGAATTGTCAAATCCAGTTATGGGTTACTGCCAAAAAACACCCCCAATATGTTCAGCAACATCTTCTGAGTAAATTGATACCACCCATGTATAGGTATGTCGGGTCATTTGGGGGCTAAAAGGCCTTATTTGGGGGGTGCGCATTTCAGTTTTCCAACTTGGAATTTTCACATTTCGTCATCATGCACCCATGTCCTATTTGGGACATTTTTGAAGCCGGCCAAAGTAATTTACCCCCATCAAACCATATATTTTTAGAAAGGGCACACCCTAGGGTGCTTCAAAGAGTTGTATTTTAACACTTTCCATGCACTAGCTCTTTGTCAATCTTTCAGGTAGTCACTTTTTGTGTAATTTTTTCACACACATTGTACTTTAGGCATGAATTGTCAAATCCAGTTATGGGTTACTGCCAAAAAACACCCCAAAATATGTTCAGCAACATCTTCTGAGTAAATTGATACCACCCATGTATAGGTATGTCGGGTCATTTGGGGGCTAAAAGGCCTTATTTGGGGGGTGCGCATTTCAGTTTTCCAACTTGGAATTTTCACATTTCGTCATCATGCACCCATGTCCTATTTGGGACATTTTTGAAGCCGGCCAAAGTAATTTACCCCCATCAAACCATATATTTTTAGAAAGGGCACACCCTAGGGTGCTTCAAAGAGTTGTATTTTAACACTTTCCATGCACTAGCTCTTTGTCAAACTTTCAGGTAGTCACTTTTTGTGTTATTTTTTCACACACATTGTACTTTAGGCATGAATTGTCAAATCCAGTTATGGGTTACTGCCAAAAAACCCCCAAAATATGTTCAGCAACATCTTCTGAGTAAATTGATACCACCCATATATAGATTTGTTCTGTTGTTTTTGGGGGGCTACGCCAATCTTTGACATGTGCTTGTCAATTTTCTAATTTGACATACAGTATCTTCTTTGCTTATCTTCTTTTTAGGGGCCTTTTTACATACCCCAGTTTTATGAACGTGCATATATTTGGTAAGCTAACACCCCAAAGTATTGTAAATGGAGTGTTTTTATGCTATGGATGCATCCGTTTGCTCCAAACAAATTAGATACTGTTTGGTGGTCAGTTTTCATTTTCACACCCACATCAGTTTTGGACTGTGATTTAGGAGACACTGTTTTTTACTGCATGAAAACTCTCCAGGTTGTTTTCTGCAAGGTCTCCTGAGTACACCCATGCCCCCCATGCATAGGTTTGCCAGGATTTTGGGAAGGTTCAAATACAATTTTTATGACTTTGTCATTGGAGTTGAAATTGAGATTATTTCTTCAGCTAGGCCTAGCTTTGGTTTTGGGTCTACCGCATACCCCAGTTTGAATTATTGCCAGAAAATTGTTTATATTTGTTATGTTGACACCCCAAGGTATTGCATATGGAGTGCTTTGATGCCATGGATGCAACGGTTTTAGCCCAAAACATTTGAGAAGGTGTGTGGCGGTAATTTTTCAATTTTCAGATTTTTACGCCCAGTAGTTTTGGACTGTGATTTAGCAGACACTGTTGTTTGTTACTGCATGAAAACTCTCCAGGTTGTTTTCTGCAAGATCTCCTGAGTACACCCATGCCCCCCATGCCTAGGTTTGCCAGGATTTTGGGAAGGTTCAAATACAATTTTTATGACTTTGTCATTAGAGTTGAAATTGAGATTATTTCTTCAGCTAGACCTATCTTTGGTTTTGGGTCTACCGCATACCCCAGTTTGAATTATTGCCAGAAAATTGTTTATATTTTTGTTATGTTGACACCCCAAGGTATTGCATATGGAGTGCTTTGATGCCATGGATGCAACGGTTTTAGCCCAAAACATTTGGCAACAAGGTGTGTGGCGGTAATTTTTCAAATTTCAGATTTTTACGCCCACAGTAGTTTTGGACTGTGATTTAGGCTAGGGTCAGACGAGCGTAGTGTTCACGTCCGTGATCGCGCCTAAAAGTACGTCCGTGATAGCATGACATAAAGTCCAATGGAGCCCGACACACAAAGTACGTCCGCACTGAACTGCGGACGCACAACGGCCGCGGCCCACGGACGCAAGGCAGGCAAGAACGTAGAACCGCTAGAACGGCCGCACAAAGTGCGCTGCGTCCGCAACGTCTGCATAGCTTTGTGTGTGAGTGATGGAACGTGGTCAGACGGACTGCATTTATACGTCCTGCATTTTTCACGGACAAAATGGTTTTGCAATTGAATTTATTGTCCCTCCTACATCTGTCAAAAAATAAATGTCAGTGAAAAAACGGACTGTGTGACCACTACTGCGTCTTCCGTACTGACGATGTCCGTACTGCACGGACGTACAGTCCGTAGAAATCACGCTCGTCTGACCCTAGCCTTAGCAGACACTGTTGTTTGTTACTGCATGAAAACTCTCCAGGTTGTTTTCTGCAAGATCTCCTGAGTACACCCATGCCCCCCATGCATAGGTGTGCAAAGATTTTGGCAAAATACAGCACCAATTGTAGAACATAAAAATGTACGAATAAAATGTAAAAGTCTGGTGCCTGTCAAACTGGGGATGCTCTCTAGGGGAGCACAGGCTGTTGTCACTGAAGTGCATGAAACGCAAAATGTTTTCATACCTTCTACGTGACATTGATTGGAGGTAAATGGGGGTAGAGCAGATGGGGCTACTGCTCCAGCAGGAGCGAATTGAGGGCTTCTTTATGATGCCCTCAGCATAGTAAGTGCCCAGAATTTCAGAAATTCTGGCACATCTAGCGGGGTCCATTGCTGCCTTGCCAAGTAGGAGTCTGGCTTCGCAGCACAATGCTGATGGGCATACAGATTTGATTGGGCCACGATGTGGCCCAACAAATCATCCCCCATAAACACCTGCAAAAACTGCGTGGCGGTAAATCCTGCAACATCAATATTGATGCCAGGATTTGCCGTGAAAGGAGGGATATCTGGCCTCTGGCGATGAGGCACTACCCACTCCTCAGCTGGAGCTGTGCGTCTCCTGCTGGCAGGTGGTGACCCAGGATCTGCATCAGAAACATCACTAGATACATCAGCCAGCATAGATAATGTATCTAGCGACGCCTCTGAGCAGTTAGCGGGGTCGAAATGAGGGTCTGAGTCTGACGCAGATGCCTCAGATTCTGACGCCAGGATGGCATATGCCTCCTCGGCGCTGTACACCCTCTCAGACATTATATATAATAGATTATAAAATTTTATAATTATTATATATATATAAGCGGATTGTTGGTTCTTAGAAGAACCGTTGGGTTTCACAAGAAAATACAAATAAACACCTAAATCTCTCTAAATCCCTCTAAACCTGCCTCAATTCTTCTAAATCTCCCTAAAATCTCTCTAAATCTGCCTCAATTTTTCTAATCTCACTAAATCTCACTAAAATCTCTAACCTGTCAAATCTGATCTCTCTCTCTCGCTCACCAAAACACAAGTGAGGAGAGGGAGGGAGAATCACAGAGGTCAGAGCCAATATTTACAAAATATTGGCCTGACCTGACAAATTAGAAATTTTATTTTGATTTTTTCTAACTTCTGATTGGATGTTGCTAGCCTGCCTCTCTGATGAGGCAGGCTAGGAACATCCCACTCAGCCCCAGATGACCCTGCCCTTAGAACCCTAACCCTACCCCTGACCCTGCCCTTAGAACCCTAACCCTACCCCTAACCCTAACCCTACTACCCTAACCTAACCCTACCCCTAACCCTACCTAACCCTAACCCTAACCCTAACCCTAACCCTACCCCTACCCCTACCCCTAACCTAACCCTACCCCTAACCCTACCCCTAACCCTACCCTACCCCTAACCCTAACCCTAACCCTACCCCTAACCCTAACCCTACCCCTACCCCTAACCCTAACCCTACCCCTACCTAACCCTAACCCTACCCCTAACCCTAACCCTACCCCTAACCCTACCCCTAACCCTACCCCTAACCCTACCCCTAACCTACCCCTACCCCTAACCCTAACCCTACCCCTAACCCTAACCCTAACCCTACCCCTACCCCTAACCCTACCCCTAATCCTAACCCTACCCCTAACCTAACCCTAACCCTAACCCTAACCCTAACCCTAACCCTAACCCTACCCTAACTGTCAGTTTATTTTATTTATTTTTCTTTTTTTACACTTTTTTTACACCCTTTTTTTTACACTTTTTTTTCACTTTTTTTTTCTCTGCTGGGTGCCTTGATCCCTCGAGGCACCCAGCAGAGCACCTGATCACTGAAGTGATCGATTTTGTACTGAGTGCCACGATACCTCGTGGCACTCAGTACTTCCTGCCGCTACCGGAAGTGATCGCTCGGGGGAGCGATCACGGACGGACCAGCGGCAGGTAAGTATATTACAAGGATGCCTCGATGTCGAGGCATCCTTGTAATATGCTCAGAGCAGCTGGAAGCGATCCGATCGCTTCCAGCGCTCTGTAGAAGTGCCGGGCACCTCTCCGGTGCAACCGGATGTAGATCGCTCCCGGGGAGCGATCACATGGTGCCCCGGCACTTCTAACGGCCATTGCACGGATGCCTGGACTCCCAGGCATCCTGCAATGGCGTTTGAGCTGCTGGAAGCGATCCGATCGCTTCCAGCAGCTCAAAAACGGCAGGACGTACCATGTACGTCAGCGGGTCTAAGAGAGACCCGCTGCAATGACGTACATGGTACGTCCGCGGTCGGGAAGGGGTTAAAAACAATGTCCGGGTCCGGGTAGTGCCCTGGGGGACAGGAAACAAGGACAAAAAGTTTAAAAAAATACGGTTTTAACCCCTTCACTTCTGACGACGTATGGGACACGTCCTCAGTTACTCCCGCTGTATGCTGAGGAGGACGTGTCCCACACGTCATCAGCTTTTGCGGGACCCCAGGCGGAAATACTCACCTCTCTGTCCAGGGTCACGTGGCGTTCTGACTTCAGCGTCCTCAGACGCTGAAGTCAAGCTCCTTCCGACTTAAATGACGTCATTGCGCGATGCGCAATGACGTCCTTTCCAGGCGACCCCCCCGGCAGTGCCGTTCGGATCCCTCTCCCTCCCGATCGGGAGGTCCCACAAAAAATGCCAGGCACCGCTTAAAAGGAGAGAGTCTCCCCTTTTAAGCGGTGCCTGGCTTTAACCCCTTAGGCACCGAGTATTGCGGCCTAGCTCCGGTGGGGGCTGCCATCTCGAATGGCGGCTCCACCCCTCGGTCCCCCCTCACTACCTGACGTCATCATGCATAGTGTGATGACATCAGATAGCCGGGGAACCCCTAGCTGCCCAGAATCCCCTGGTGGAGATAGGGGGTTCATTTGAGGGTTCACAGAGATGCTGTGAGGCTGTGGTTAGAGGTGCTGATGGGGTTGTGTATAGAGATGCTGTGAAGCTGTATATAGAGATGCTGTGTGGCTGTGTTTAGAGATGCTGATGGGGTTGTGTATAGAGATGCTGTGAGGCTGTGTATAGAGATGCTGTGAGGCTGTATTTAGAGATGCTGATTAGGTTGTGTATAGAGATGCTGTGAGGCTGTGTATAGAGATACTGATGGGGTTGTGTATAGAGACGCTATGAGGTTGTGTATAGAAATGCTGTGAGGTTGTGTATAGAGATGCTGTGAGGCTGTGTTTAGAGATGCTGATGGGGTTGTGTATAGAGATGCTTTGAGGTTGTGTATAGAGATGCTGATGGGGTTGTGTATAGAGATGCTGTGAGGTTGTGTATAGAGATGCTGTGAAGCTGTATATAGAGATGCTGTGTGGCTATGTTTAGAGATGCTGATGGGGTTGTGTATAGAGATGCTGTGTATAGAGATGCTGTGAGGCTGTGTATAGAGATGCTGATGGGGTTGTGTATAGAGATGCTGTGAGGCTGTGTATAGAGATGCTGTGAGGCTGTGTTTAGAGATGCTGATGAGGTTGTGTATAGAGATGCTGATGGGTTTGTGTATAGAGATGCTGTGAGGTTGTGTATAGAGATGCTGACGGGTTGTGTATAGAGATGCTGTTTGGCTGTGTATAGAGATGCTGATGGGGTTGTGTATAGAGATGCTGTTTGTGTATAGACATGCTGATGGGGTTGTGTATAGAGATGCTGTTTGTGTATAGACATGCTGATGGGGTTGTGTATAGAGATGCTGATGGGGTTGTGTATAGAGATGCTGTGATTCTGTGTTTAGAGATGCTGATGGGTT
>RXON01001694.1:0-34826 GCA_009667805.1 Leptobrachium leishanense | reverse complement strand
ACCCCTTGGCATTGGCAAACGACTATTCTGTGTATGACCCCTGGCATTGGCGAACGAACCACTCTGTGTATGACCCCTGGCATTGGCGAACGAACCACTCTGTGTATGACCCCTGGCATTGGCGAACGAACCACTCTGTGTATGACCCCTGGCATTGGCGAACGAACCACTCTGTGTATGATCCCTGGCATTGGCGAACGAACCATTCTGTGCATAATCCCTGGTATTGGCATCAACTCTTCTAATTCTGGTATTGAGGTCAGTCTGTGTGGCACCCTAAGCACACATCAGACTACACCTTGTGTTGTTAGGGTCTTGGGAAGAGCTAATCATTCTAACTTCTTGTGTATCATTCTGTGTCTGTCTAGTCGTGCCGACCACTCTAAGGATCGGAAGGGTAGAGACTGTTCTGTGTCTAGAAACCACTACTCAGATAAAGCAGAGGGATCCGTGACGTCTCTCTTGTACGTGCTCTGTACTGCCATTCTTGTAGTCTGTCTAGTCGTGCCGACCACTCTAAGGATCGGAAGGGTAGAGAGTGTCCTGCGTATAGGGACCACCACTCTAGTATCAGGGGGATCCGTGACATTATGGTTAACGCAATTAAAGGGTCTCTAGCCTGATCAGCTTTCAGATCCTGTTTTGAAAAGGTAGGCAGACTTTCATCCCTCAACTGCGTAGGGTTGCAGTAGAACTCCGGAACAGCCGCAGCCACGACTCCTATGGCCTCCGCTTCAATCCCTCCCTTGACCCGGCGCTCTGCTCCTTGACACAAAGCTTGTACCCCGTCTGGAGTTAACTGAGTCCATTCTGTAGTGTAGGGTCTTCTCGACAAAGCATCAGCATCTCGATTATTCACCCCAGGGCGATATTTCAGGCTGAACCGAAACCCTGACAGAGCGGCCAACCACCGATGTCCCGTTGCGTCCAGTTTTGCGGTAGTAAGGATGTAGGTAAGAGGATTGTTATCCGTCTCTATCACAAACTCGGCCCCATACAGATAGTCCTTTAGCTTGTCTACCACTGCCCACTTTAAGGCTAGGAACTCCAGCTTGTGGGTAGGATAGTTCTTTTCTGAAGGCGTAAGGCTCCGGCTCACATACGCTACAGGCCTCAGCAATCCACCATACTCTTGATATAGGACTCCTCCTAGACCTTCTCTGCTGGCATCCACATGTAGCTCGTACGGCTTGTGAGGGTCCGCATAGGCCAAGACAGGAGCTCGAGTTAAACTCTCTTTCAGCTTCGTAAAAGCACCTTCGCATTGACTGGTCCATTCTCCCTGGATGGACTCTCGAGCTTTCCTTGGCCCTGGAGCTGACGGATTTCGGTCAGAGACCTTGCAGCCTTCTTCTGTGCTTTCCTTCTGTAGGAGTTTGTTCAGTGGTTGAGCTATTTTTGCGAATCCTCCTACAAATCTTCGATAATAGGAACAGAACCCCAAGAAAGATCTAAGTTCAGTGACGTTTCGGGGTCTAGGCCAAGAAGCTATGGCCTCCAACTTCCGAGGGTCTGTTGAAACGCCTTCTGCTGAGACCACATGTCCCAGATACGTAACAGACGGTAAACAGAATTGACATTTCTCCAGAGACAGTTTCAATCCCTCTTCATGGAGCCTGTTCAAGACCTTCTCCAAACGTTGTTCATGTTCTTCCAGAGTCTTCCCGAACACAATTATGTCATCCAGACACACTAATACTTCGATCAGGTTCATGTCCCCGACTGTCTTCTCCATTAACCGTTTGAACGTGGCTGGAGCCCCAGTAAGGCCTTGAGGCATCCTGTTGAATTCGAAGAACCCCAATGGGCAGATGAACGCAGTCTTCTCTTTGTCTTCAGGATGCATCGGTATCTGGTGATACCCACTTCGCAGGTCCAGTACACTAAACCATTTTGCTCCCGACAAACACTGTAAGGCATCGTCTATCCGAGGAGTAGCATATTGATCTGGGATGGTTCTCCGATTCAGTGTGCGATAGTCTATGCATAGGCAGACAGAACCATTCTTCTTCCGGACCATTACTATTGGAGATGCATATGGACTCCTGGACTCTTGGATCACCTTAGTTCTTTGCAGTTCATTCAGCTGTTCTCGTAGATCATCCAAGTCTCCCAGCGGAACTCGTCTTGACCTTTCACGAAACGGCTTGTCCTCTTGTAATCGAATGCGGTGCTCAGTACTTTTAGCTAGGCCCACGTCGAACTCATCTTTCGAGAACAAGTCTCTCCACTTTAGAACTTGGGACTGAAGACGTTTCTTCCACTCAGGTGAAATGGGAGCGTCCTTGGGGTAGAACCTTTCATCTGGAATCTCTTTATCCACTCCCCCTCCTAAATCGGTAGGAGAGAGGGGCGTAGTGGACGCTACTTGCCCGATAGGCATTCGTGCTTTAAGGACTACTGGAGAATCAGACACATTGCAAACGCTGACTGAGACTCTTCCTCGTGTTCTTTTCAAAGCTTTAGTGGAGATTATTTCAGGGATTACTTCCACTCCGGCTTCACCCCCATGATTAAAATCGGTTTCCAGTACCACATAGGGACCTGGTTGCGATCCGTTCAACTTGACTGAAGCCCGGAAACTCGTTACTTCTCCTGCTTCCAGAACCTTATCTGTTCCTTCCAATCTCCACAGGTGCCCCACTTCAGCAGGTGCCTTCTGTTCTTCGACCATTCTCTGATAGACTGGACGTAACATTGGGTGTACTCCTTTAGTAGAACCTTCTTCCAGCACGATAGGTGTCAGGAGACGTCGCACCAAATCAGTATTCGTCCCCACTATCATGGAACTCCTGTTTGCCCCTGAAGGCCGAGGACACACAATGGCCAATGCATCACAACCTCCGGACTGTCCAATGACTTCGGATCCGATCTCCAACTTCACCTGTAGATACCCGTCATAGGGGAGTTTCTCAGTTCCGATACCCCAGATTTCCAGATCCTTCAATTTCTGTAGAGGTATGTGCTTCAAGTGTCTCTCATAGAAATCTCTGTAAATCAATGTCACTTGAGCCCCTGAGTCCAACAGCGCTTTAGTGTAGACTCCCTCCACTTGGATTGGCACAATAGGGGAAGGACCTATCAGCTGGTCAGGAAACTTGGTTGTAGTAACAGGAAGTTTAGACACCAATTTGTTGTACCCTGGCCTTCTTCTTGGCCCATGTAGGTTTTGGGTGTGCATTGCTTCCCCATGACATAGGTCCGGATGCTAAGGGAGTGACTCTTTCAGTCCTGGCAGGCTTGGCAGCTGGCCAGACATTGGGCCCTCTCGCCCTCTTAGTCCTAGCTTGATTTTTGGAGCGGGTTTCAACCTTCGGGCACCTGGTCTGCTCCCTTACCAGGCCCTCTGGAGTTTCCGCCTGCAGGGTGGACAACAGGTTCTCCACAGCCTTTAGGAGTTCTTCGATCGGCTTCTTTTCAGCCCTCCCTGTGGGCACTGAGCCCTGAAATGTCCGCTTTCCCCGCAGCCAAAACATTTCTTTCTCGAAGTGTGAGCATATTTCCTTCTTGCGGTTCACTTGGAGACCCCCTGTTCGAGGCTACAGCAACCCCTTCAGTTCTGGTGTCCTTAACCGACAGCAACGTCATTAACTCATCATTTTGCAACATCTGAGTTTTTAAAGCCAGCACTTCAGTCTGTATGTCTGCTACACAGAGAGTTCCTACTTCTGCGGTGAAAACTGTGTGCGAAGCATTTGCAACCTTTTTAGCCTTAATCAAGGCCTCTTCTTCTCGGATAGCTTTGACCAGTTGGAATAGGTCAGTCTCGTGCTCTGGTATCTAGTCTGAAATTTCAACATTATGGATCAAGTGGGAGTGCTCCTTTGAAAATTTGATCCATCAAAGCTTTGCTTGCATGACTCGGTTCCATGCCCCCTTTAAGAATGACCTGATGGATGATTTTATCCAGCGCCAGATATATGTGGACAATTCTTCTCCTTCCTTTTGATAGGTGTGAGAGAACTTGTGGAGAAGCTCGGCACAATCCTCCACTCCCCCGAAAATTTCCTGTAAAGCTTCTAGATACTCCGCAGCAGTGCAGCCAGGCTTGTCCCTTTTTAGATTTCGAATAACATCTGAAGCAGGACCTCTTAGGCTCTCGATCAACCTTTGTCTCTTCACGGTGTCAGCAACTTCCCATTCTTCCACTGCTTGCACTGCCTGATCTATCCAAGTCTCAAAGTCCTCTTCTCCAGTTGGCACAGGGACCTTACCAGAATAAAACCGTAACTTGCGATATCCGTAATTGGGAGACGCAGCAGAGTTTTTGGCTAGTGTTTCCACCAGTTTCCCCATAGTGGTGAAAAATGTAGCAGGAGGGAGCCCTGTAGTTGGGGTAACATTGGGAACATTCGCGTGATCACCACGTGGCGTACTTGGCTGGACCAGTCGAACTTCCACATCGTCGGTCAGCTTCACACTCGCGCCCTGAAAACACACTGGAACACCTTTCTCCACTCAAAAAGAACATACGTGTGAGGGGTATCTGGGTTCGCTTTAATGTCCAGGATTAACCCCTGATTATCTGGTGTCAGCGCAGCCACGGCCTGGCGAATCTGATCTTCGGCCCAAGTGTCTGCAAATATCCATAACTATACATAATTCTATCTGACTCTGTGCTCCTCACACCATTTGGCAGCAGTGTCTGGATCCATATTTAACCCTTTAAATGCGGTTTTTCCAGAGACTGGATCCTGGAAATGAGCCCCCACGTGTAGCGCTCACTCCCGGAGGAGCCGCTGAATTTGAACCTCGGGTCAGTCTCCCCGCACTAGGGAATAAATATACTCCAGCACCGTCGTGGATTTTATAAATTATATAGTTTACTGAATAAACGGGCATATAATGAGTAACACGGTATATGTATATATTTTTACAGTACTTCGTAATATGAGAAACACGCAGCGGAAAAGGAAAAATACAGCACTTCTTAATGCGAGAAACGCGCAGCGGAAAAGGAAAAATACAGCACTTCGTAATGCGAGAAACGCGCAGCGGAAAAGGAAAAAAGTATTTTTAACCCCCTTGGTGGTTGGAGAGTGAGTCCCGTACAGGTTATGTCCCAAGGAATGTATGTGTATGTGTGTATTGGTACCCGGGTACAATATTCAACTGGCCAGTGAATTATTTATGAGGTATCTTCGACTAGTCACGTTGGGGCCCTGTGGGTTTTGAAGAAACTGCAGCGTGCTTAAGTATTTTACAACGGCCTGGAAGGCTCTCACCCATCCGCCAGATACTCTGTGCTCCGCTCGACCCAGGACGTCTCTCCGCTCGATTTTGACTGGGATTCTCTGTGTCACCGGATCCGCTGTCTTGCTTGTCTGTATCTGCCACAAGATGTCCAGCTCACCGCCTGCACTCCCTGTTAGATCGATCTGCGGTTCTCCTAACTCGGGGTCCTCCAGCTTACTCTGTATCAGCGTGGGTTATTGCGGTGGATCACTGGGTCTTCATGTAATAAGAAGAAAAACCCGGTCTCCAGCTCTGTCAGGCTGCACCTGCGCTCCGGCCTGGTCGGGATCACTTTCAGCTACACTGCGTCTTGCTCCTCTCACTCCTCGGCGCGGTCTGCCAGCTCTTTCCACGAGGCTGAGGATGTCAGTCTCTCTCTCCCCACCACTTCCTGTATTCACCGCAAAGCATGCTGGAAAACGTAGTACAGTGCTTTCCTTGGTTGTCCAGTATTAATCCACCAGTCTCTGTCTCCCTCTGGTGGCCATTGTAAGTAAATGCAGCAGAACAGTCTTTTTAACAGCGCTACACTCTCCCCTCCTAGAACTCTTGGGTCTCTCCAAGGAGGTACAACAGTTGCATTACATTTCAACACATATTAGGCAACATATACAGGCTCAGCAGCAAGCATACAATGGGTTAGATACACTTCCTCAAGTTGACTCATGCTTTGGACTACCTCAGCTAACATAGCAGACACTTCGTAGCAAGTCTTGGGGCGGTCGAACAGAGTGTTTTGGTTCTGCTCAATCAGTTCTCTCAGGTGGAAGTACTATAGGCGCGGGTTCAGTTCTTCTTTCTACCACTGGAGCAGACATTTATTATTTATTTATTTATTCATAAAGGATTTTACCAGAAGGATACATTGAGATTTCTCTCGTTTCAAGTATGTCTGGGTTCAAGAACATTGAAGTGTTACAGTTACACCTTTCGGAGTATGATCCTTCCAGTGAAGGCATAGAACTGTAATCATAAGATTCGGCTTCAGGAACTACAGGGATTTCAATAGTCTTGGGGACTTCTAACTGAAACTCAGGAGCCTCAGGCCTCAAATTACTTTCCCACCGTTCAGGAACCGAGATAACCTCTTCAGGCTCCGGGAGCGCATCCAGTCCAGACAAAAACTTTCTTCCTCACTGTCCCTTTCGCTCTCTTCGATAGCCCGGGTCTGCTGAGACCGAGTAACGGGAGGCAAACGTGGAGCAGGCGGATTCGGCAGAGAAGTTCGTCCCCAACTGGTATCTCACAGCCTCTCTCAAAGGTAATAAATGATTCCGGTGCCAGTTCTTAAGAGGCCCAGCCTTTCCATCCGGCCGGATTTGATAACCGGCAGACCCGGCAGTTGCTTGCAGACAATGTAGACCTGAGAACTCCATCTATCCGCTAACTTGTGCCTCGCAGCAGCACCCAAGTTCTTCAACAAAACCCTATCACCGGGTTGTACTTGAACTTTCAAGTCATAGTTCCGTTTATTCCTTTGTTCCCTGTTTCCTGAGGTCAAACGGGCCTGTTCAAACGCAGATGCCAGATTCTTTCGAAGTCTATCCACGTAATTTCTATGGGAAGCTACCGACGTCTGGTCCAGAGATAGCCCAAACGCCAAATCAACCGGCAGTCGAGCTTCTCTTCCGAACATAAGACGGTACGGTGAGTATCCAGTGGCGTCACTCTCCGTACTGTTATATGCATGTACTAGCGTAGCTATGTGACGACTCCAGCTCTGCTTCTCTGTGTTTGACAGTGTCCCCAGCATATTTAGTAGTGTGCGATTGAACCTTTCGGGCTGAGCATCACCTTGAGGGTGATATGGTGTAGTTCGGGTCTTTTGGATTCCCAGCAGTTCCAGTAATTGCCCAACAAGCCGGCTTTCAAAGTCTCTACCCTGATCAGAGTGTATTCTCCTTGGTAGGCCATAGTGAACAAAGAACTTTTCCATCAGAACCTTCGCCACTGTCGGAGCGCGTTGATCTTTTGTAGAAAAGGCTTGGGCGTAACGTGTGAAGTGATCAGTCACTATTAGAATATTTCCCTGCCCACTAGCATCCGGCTCTAAGCACAGGAAGTCAATGCACACCAAATCCATGGGTCCTTGACTTTGCAGATGGCTCATTGGAGCGGTTTGGGTCGGTAGGGTCTTTCTTTGAATACACCTCAGACATGAATGGCAGTAACTTTCCACTTCAGCTCTCATGCAAGGCCAATAGAACCTGTCTCGCACCAGCTTAAAAGTCCTTTCTGCGCCCAAATGTCCATGCTCATCATGTAGCGATCGCAGTACACTCTCCCTATGTTTAGTGGGAAGGAACAACTGTTGGGTCTCTTCAGCATTGGTTGAGGGGCCCCTTCGGTAGACCACCCCATCCAACATCTTCAACCGTTCCCACTCTTTGTAGACCAATCTGGCTCCATCTGGGGAATTGGTCAGCAGAATTTCCCGCTGGTTCGCAGTTAGGGCCTTTATGGTTAACGCAATTAAAGGGTCTCTAGCCTGATCAGCTTTCAGATCCTGTTTTGAAAAGGTAGGCAGACTTTCATCCCTCAACTGCGTAGGGTTGCAGTAGAACTCCGGAACAGCCGCAGCCATGACTCCTATGGCCTCCGCTTCAATCCCTCCCTTGACCCGGCGCTCTGCTCCTTGACACAAAGCTTGTACCCCGTCTGGAGTTAACTGAGTCCATTCTGTAGTGTAGGGTCTTCTCGACAAAGCATCAGCATCTCGATTATTCACCCCAGGGCGATATTTCAGGCTGAACCGAAACCCTGACAGAGCGGCCAACCACCGATGTCCCGTTGCGTCCAGTTTTGCAGTAGTAAGGATGTAGGTAAGAGGATTGTTATCCGTCTTTATCACAAACTCGGCCCCATACAGATAGTCCTTTAGCTTGTCTACCACTGCCCACTTTAAGGCTAGGAACTCCAGCTTGTGGGTAGGATAGTTCTTTTCTGAAGGCGTAAGGCTCCGGCTCACATACGCTACAGGCCTCAGCAATCCACCATACTCTTGATATAGGACTCCTCCTAGACCTTCTCTGCTGGCATCCACATGTAGCTCGTACGGCTTGTGAGGGTCCGCATAGGCCAAGACAGGAGCTCGAGTTAAACTCTCTTTCAGCTTCGTAAAAGCACCTTCGCATTGACTGGTCCATTTCCCTGGATGGACTCTCGAGCTTTCCTTGGCCCTGGAGCTGACGGATTTCGGTCAGAGACCTTGCAGCCTTCTTCTGTGCTTTCCTTCTGTAGGAGTTTGTTCAGTGGTTGAGCTATTTTTGCGAATCCTCCTACAAATCTTCGATAATAGGAACAGAACCCAAGAAAGATCTAAGTTCAGTGACGTTTCGGGGTCTAGGCCAAGAAGCTACGGCCTCCAACTTCCGAGGGTCTGTCGAAACGCCTTCTGCTGAGACCACATGTCCCAGATACGTAACAGACGGTAAACAGAATTGACATTTCTCCAGAGACAGTTTCAATCCCTCTTCATGGAGCCTCTTCAAGACCTTCTCCAAACGTTGTTCATGTTCTTCCAGAGTCTTCCCGAACACAATTATGTCATCCAGACACTAATACTTCGATCAGGTTCATGTCCCGACTGTCTTCTCCATTAACCGTTTGAACGTGGCTGGAGCCCAGTAAGGCCTTGAGGCATCCTGTTGAATTCGAAGAACCCCAATGGGCAGATGAACGCAGTCTTCTCTTTGTCTTCAGGATGCATTGGTATCTGGTGATACCCACTTCGCAGGTCTAGTACACTAAACCATTTTGCTCCCGACAAACACTGTAAGGCATCTTCTATCCGAGGAGTAGCATATTGATCTGGGATGGTTCTCCGATTCAGCGTGCGATAGTCTATGCATAGGCGGACAGAACCATTCTTCTTCCGGACCATTACTATTGGAGATGCATATGGACTCCTGGACTCTTGGATCACCTTGGTTCTTTGCAGTTCATTCAGCTGTTCTCGTAGATCATCCAAGTCTCCCAGCGGAACTCGTCTTGACCTTTCACGAAACGGCTTGTCCTCTTGTAATCGAATGCGGTGCTCAGTACTTTTAGCTAGGCCACGTCGAACTCATCTTTCGAGAACAAGTCTCTCCACTTTAGAACTTGGGACTGAAGACGTTTCTTCCATTCAGGTGAAATGGGAGCGTCCTTGGGGTAGAACCTTTCATCTGGAATCTCTTTATCCACTCCCCCTCCTAAATCGGTAGGAGAGAGGGGCGTAGCGGACGCTACTTGCCCGATAGGCATTCGTGCTTTAAGGACTACTGGAGAATCAGACACATTGCACACGCTGACTGAGACTCTTCCTCGTGTTCTTTTCAAAGCTTTAGTGGAGATTATTTCAGGGATTACTTCTACTCCGGCTTCACCCCATGATTAAAATCGGTTTCCAGTACCACATAGGGACCTGGTTGCGATCCGTTCAACTTGACTGAAGCCCGGAAACTCGTTACTTCTCCTGCTTGCAGAACCTTATCTGTTCCTTCCAATCTCCACAGGCGCCCCACTTCAGCAGGTGCCTTCTGTTCTTCGACCATTCTCTGATAGACTGGACGTAACATTGGGTGTACTCCTTTAGTAGAACCTTCTTCCAGCACGATAGGTGTCAGGAGACGTCGCACCAAATCAGTATTCGTCCCCACTATCATGGAACTCCTGTTTGCCCCTGAAGGCCGAGGACACACAATGGCCAATGCATCACAACCTCCGGACTGTCCGATGACTTCGGATCCGATCTCCAACTTCACCTGTAGATACCCGTCATAGGGGAGTTTCTCAGTTCCGATACCCCAGATTTCCAGATCCTTCAATTTCTGTAGAGGTATGTGCTTCAAGTGTCTCTCATAGAAATCTCTGTAAATCAATGTCACTTGAGCCCCTGAGTCCAACAGAGCTTTAGTGTAGACTCCCTCCACTTGGATTGGCACAATAGGGGAAGGACCTATCAGCTGGTCAGGAAACTTGGTTGTAGTAACAGGAAGTTTAGACCCAGTTTGTTGTACCCTGGCCTTCTTCTTGGCCCATGTAGGTTTTGGGTGTGCATTGCTTCCCCATGACGTAGGTCCGGATGCTAAGGGAGTGACTCTTTCAGTCCTGGCAGGCTTGGCAGTTGGCCAGACTTTGGCCCTCTCGCCCTCTTAGTCCTGGCTTGATTTTTGCGGGTTTCAACCTTCGGGCACCTGGTCTGCTCCCTTACCAGGGCCCTCTGGAGTTTCCCGCCTGCAGGGTGGACAACAGTTTCTCCACAGCCTTTAGGAGTTCTTCAACCGGTTTCTTTTCAGCCCTCCCTTGTGGGCATTGAGCCCTGAAATGGCCGATTTCCCCGCAGCCAAAACATTTCTTTCTCGGAGTGTGAGCATATTTCCTTCTTGCGGTTCACTTGGAGACCCCCTGTTCGAGGCTACAGCAACCCCTTCAGTTCTGGTGTCCTTAGCCGACAGCAACGTCATTAACTCCATCATTTGCAACATCTGAGTTTTTAAAGCCAGCACTTCAGTCTGTATGTCTGCTACACAGAGAGTTCCTACTTCTGCGGTGAAAACTGTGTGCAAAGCATTTGCAACCTTTTTAGCCTTAATCAAGGCCTCTTCTTCTCGGATAGCTTTGACCAGTTTGGAATAGGTCAGTCTTGTGCTCTGGTATCTAGTCTGAAATTTAAACAATATGGGATCCAGTGGGAGTGCTCCTTTGAAAATTTGATCCATCAAAGCTTTGCTTGCATGACTCGGTTCCATGCCCCCTTTAAGAATGACCTGATGGATGATTTTATCCAGCCGCCAGACATATGTGGACAATTCTTCTCCTTCCTTTTGATAGGTGTGAGAGAACTTGTGGATAAGCTCGGCACAATCCTCCACTCCCGCGAAAATTTCCTGTAAAGCTTCTAGATACTCTGCAGCAGTGCAGCCAGGCTTGTCCCTTTTTAGATTTCGAATGACATCTGAAGCAGGACCTCTTAGGCTCTCGATCAACCTTTGTCTCTTCACGGTGTCAGCAACTTCCCATTCTTCCACTGCTTGCACTGCCTGATCTATCCAAGTCTCAAAGTCCTCTTCTCCAGTTGGCACAGGGACCTTACCAGAATAAAACCGTAACTTGCGATATCCGTAATTGGGAGACGCAGCAGAGTTTTTGGCTAGTGTTTCCACCAGTTTCCCCATAGTGGTGAAAAATGTAGCAGGAGGGAACCCTGTAGTTGGGGTAACATTGGGAACATTCGCGTGATCACCACGTGGCGTACTTGGCTGGACCAGTCGAACTTCCACATCGTCGGTCAGCTTCACACTCGCGCCCTGAAAACACACTGGAACACCCTTTCTCCACTCAAAAAGAACATACGTGTGAGGGGTATCTGGGTTCGCTTTAATGTCCAGGATTAACCCCTGATTATCTGGTGTCAGCGCAGTCACGGCCTGGCGAATCTGATCTTCGGCCCAAGTGTCTGCAGGAATATCCATAACTATACATAATTCTATCTGACTACTGTGCTCCTCACACCATTTGGCAGCAGTGTCTGGATCCATATTTAACCCTTTAAATGCGTTTTTCCAGAGACTGGATCCTGGAAACGAGCCCCCACGTGTAGCGCTCACTCCCGGAGGAGCCGCTGAATTTGAACCTCGGGTCAGTCTCCCCGCACTAGGGAATAAATATACTCCAGCACCGTCGTGGATTTTATAAATTATATAGTTTACTGAATAAACGGGCATATAATGAGTAACACGGTATATGTATATATTTTTACAGTACTTCGTAATATGAGAAACACGCAGCGGAAAAGGAAAAATACAGCACTTCGTAATGCGAGAACGCGCAGCGGAAAAGGAAAAAAGTATTTTTAACCCCTTGGTGGTTGGAGAGTGAGTCCCGTACAGGTTATGTCCCAAGGAATGTATGTGTATGTGTGTATTGGTACCCCGGTACAATATTCAACTGGCCAGTGAATTATTTATGAGGTATCTTCGACTAGTCACGTTGGGGCCCTGTGGGTTTTGAAGAAACTGCAGCGTGCTTTAGTATTTTACAACGGCCTGGAAGGCCTCTCAACCAACCGCCAGATACTCTGTGCTCCACTCGACCCAGGACGTCTCTCCGCTCGATTTTGACTGGGATTCTCTGTGTCACTGGATCCGCTGTCTTGCTTGTCTGTATCTGCCACAAGATGTCCAGCTCACCGCCTGCACTCCCTGTTAGATCGATCTGCGGTTCTCCTAACTTGGGGTCCTCCAGCTTACTCTGTATCAGCGTGGGTTATTGCGGTGGATCACTGGGTCTTCATGTAATAAGAAGGAAAAACCCGGTCTCCAGCTCTGTCAGGCCGCACCTGCGCTCCGGCTTGGTCGGGATCACTTTCAGCTACACTGCGTCTTGCTCCTCTCACTCCTCGGCGCTCTGCCAGCTCTTTCCACGAGGCTGAGGATGTCAGTCTCCCTCTCCCCACCCACTTCCTGTATTCACCGCAAAGCATGCTGGAAAACGTAGTACAGTGCTTTCCTTGGTTGTCCAGCATTAATCCACCAGTCTCTGTCTCCCTCTGGTGGCCATTGTAAGTAAATGCAGCAGAACAGTCTTTTTAACAGCGCTACACTTGTTTCAAATGAAACTCCAAAGGACCAGAAAATGACACATAAGCATTCCTCCTGGCCACATCCGCCACCCCTGCGGACTCACTGAGTGAACCCGACACACCACTCGGTCCTATTGAAGCCAAAGCTTCACCACCAAGAGCTCCACCAACTCTCCCAACTGGCCCACCTGCACCCTTCTATGCTTGAGCCAAATCAACTCCCTGGCTCACACCCCCTTTTGAAACCGACCAAGCATCAAAGGCCCCCTGTAAAAAAGACATGAAAGAACTCATATCACCTCCACTTCCATTACATGTCGCCACACTAGGTCCAGCCGAACTTCCTGGAACCTCCTGTGCCACACTTTCCGAACCCCTCACTCCAACCCCACCGACACCACCAGCCTGGAAACCACCAACCGGCTGCGGACTCCGCTCCCGAACCATCGGAACTGCGGCCGAAAAAATATTTGTGTGATGAGCCTCAGAACCCGAAGTACCATAATCAATATATCGCTCCACCACACCAAAATCCGGAGCCACTTCACCTCCACCATCTGAACACCAATTTACTTTGAGTTCCTGAGTGACCTCATCCCGCACACCATCACCTTGTGCTACACCACCATCCACCAACTGCCTTACCGCCGAAACATCCACCCCGAGACAGCCATCGCTCCACCTCTGGGACCCCTGGCGGACCACCAAACTCTTCTTCTACCCGAGTAACTCCTCGACCTCCGCACTCCTTCTCTCCTGGTAGTGCTCACCACACCACCCATCTGACCAGAAGGATCCTTAGCCCCCGATACCGGCCTCGAGCTCCTACCTTCCACACTTCTGGAAACGCTCACGCCAGCCTCAGTCTCAACTGCGTCACCTCCAGCCAACATCCGCCGGACCAACCGTCCTTGACCTCTCACTGCCTCCAACCTCAACCTCTCAGACGCTAATCCACCGCTGGATTCTCTTCCCGGACTGAACCGCTCCGGAGGCCTAGAAATCCTGGCAGGCCGAGCTCCCACTTCCGACTTCGCCGCCAGCACCTCCGACAAGTTTCTTCTCGCCCAATCCACACCACGATGCCGAGCCGCATCCCGCACTTCTTCCAACAGCGACTCCAGCTCTCCACCTTCCGCCATACTCAAATACAATTTTAAGGCAAAAAGCCAAAAAACACCGCTCTCTGATGCAGCGCAAGATTTTTACAGCTCTACCTCAGGAGAAAAAGGCACGCAGAGCCTCTCCACACGCGCCTTAAGTACCCTCCTGGTGACTCCTCCCACACCTCTCCCGCTCAAACCTCCACACACGCTGAAAACCCTTCTAGAAAAATCCTCCCTGCGTCCTGGCATCAGAGGCAACTTAAGGGCCCTACACCTTAGGTGCTTCAGGCATTCATAATCTAAAAAGCATTAGAATAAATATAATTAAAATTTATTAAACTTAAATATTAGCATTAAATTAATGTATATGAAGTATAGCAAAATAAATATACCACTGACCAGTTATTCCCAGTGACCCCTACACTCACAATGATCCCCCAAATTGTCCAGACACACAAAGTATACACTCTGAGACACACACACACAAATTATACACTGAGTGTATAATGTGTGCGTGTCAGTGTATAATGTGTGTGTCAGTGTGTATAATGTGTGTGTGTCTCTGAGACACACATTATACACTGACACACACACATTATACACTGACACACACATTATACACTGACATACACACATTATACACTGACACACACACATTATACACTCAGTGTATAATTTGTTTGTGTGTCTCAGAGTGTATACTTTGGGTGTCTGGACAATTTGGGGGATCATTGTGAGTGTAGGGGTCACTGGGAATAACTGGTCAGTGGTATATTTATTTTTCTATACTTCATATACATTAATTTAATGCTAATATTTAAGTTTAATAAATTTTAATTATATTTATTCTAATGCTTTTTAGATTATGAATGCCTGAAGCACCTGGGGCAATCTGCGGGGCTGTCTCCCTCAATACAAGCTGTAACTCTGTTTCAGAGCAGTCAGCCTGACAGCAGATACATTTCTGCACCTCTGCAGCAGCAACCCCATAGTTCTGCCAGTGACAGAAACGCTGGGAGCAGCTACCTTCCCTGACCCAGCGCATCTCTGACACACACTGGCAGGGAACTGGGCAGTCTGGCAGTGGCACGCCCTCTCTGACATCATCAGAGGGGGACCGCCACCCTGGATTCCCCGTGCAGGCTTTAAGAAATACACAGCCACCGATCGGAATATGCAGCGCACGCAGCACAAAATAATTTATTGTGCTTCCTGCGTGTGCAATTGCTCTCACCCTCTTTAACTTTACACTCGCAAAATGCAAGCAGGCGAGGGGAAATTTTGACTCCTGATGTAGGGCATAGGCAAGTGCGAAGCAGGTGTCAGCTGGATGAATGGACCTGTTTGTCCGTTTGTTAGGCCATTATCCAGGGTGGCGGCCCCCTCTGATGATGTCAGAGAGGGTGTGCCAGACTGCCCAGTCCTCCCCTGCCAGTGTGTGTCAGAGATGCGCTGGGTCAGGGAAGGCAGCTGCTCCCAGCGTTTCTGTCACTGGCAGAACTATCGGGTTGCTGCTGCAGAGGTGCAGAAATGCATCTGCTGTCAGGCTGGCTGCTCTGAAACAGAGTTACAGCTTGTATTGAGGGAGACGGCTCCTTTTTTGGGTGTTTCATATTTTCAAATATCTGTTACTTTGGAGACACCAAAGTAATAGTCAAATGAGTAGTTATTCCAGAACGCAACCCTCTCTGGCTCTCGGGTACACTTTGACTAACAGACAGTGGATTTACAAAATAGGGGGTAACCCTGAATCGTTTACAGAAATAAAATCCATGGGACCAATTCCACGTTTGAATGTTAGCGCTAATGGAATGTAACACCCTTATTCCGACCGAGCCACTTTGTCAGCAGCGCGTGTTGTAATACTATCGAGGTGTTAAATGATAACAAAAGTGGCACCAGGTGAATATGAGACTTTTGTGGGGTTAGCTTAATGAACGTTTTATTGCTGTGGACCTCTTCGATGCACTCATACATAGTATACATTACTGTGAGCTTCATTGCTGTGGAGCTCTGATACACTCATATGCACTGCATATTACTGTGAGTTTTATTGCTGTGGAGCTCTGTGATACCCTCATACACAGTGCACATTACTGTGGAGCTCTGTGATACTCTCATACACAGCAGACATTACTGAGAGTTTTATCATTGTGCAACTTTATTACATACTCAAACATGGCGCACATTACTGTGGGGACCATTACAGTAAGTTGAAATGATTAACATAAACAGTTTACAGTGTTAAATGTTGGGGAAAATAAGCTTTTTGAGGGGGAGGGTGGCCCTTCGTGGATTTTTGCAATTAGGTCTAATGGTTTGTAGTTATGCTCCTGATAATAAGTGTATATAGAATGAGTATAAAGTGTATATAGGGCTGCGATGGGTATATCGCATATGTACAGTATATGGGATGAGGAGGGGCCTAGAATAAGTGTATATAGAGGCTGAGGATAGGTATATAGGAATTGTATATGATTTGAGGACGGATATATAGTATGTGTATATTGAGTGAGGATGTATATATAGTAAGTGCATATGGTTTGAGGATGGGTGTATAGGATGTGTATATGGAGTGAGGACAAAGTTTATATGCTACTTAAAAATTTGCATGTTTCAATGAAGTGTTTGGGAAAGGTGGCAAACTCAGCTATACTCTGTAGATAGTTGATCAAAGGATAATTGGTTATGAGACAAATACATTTCAAAAAGTTGTGAATTCTTAGCTCATAGGATTTAAGGTTTGTCTGGCTTAAAATATGCAGGGCTCTATTACATTCTTCACGCAACAATGAACGCATAACGTGTGAATTTTTGCGCGAAGCGTTAAATGTTAACGCGCGTAAAACAACGCTGGTACTACAATCCTCGCGCATTTTTTCATCCGTCAAAAAATAACGCGCGGAAAATGGATGCGCAAAAACGCGAGCGCAGCAACGTTGCGCGCACAAATCAGTGTGTGAACTGTTTTTTCACGCGATTCAGACAATTAGAATTAAGTACCACAATTGTCTCAGGTTAAGTTTTTGCGCCCGTCAAAGTCAATCTGTGCATATATATGCTGCATCAATAAAAAAACACGCACAACTTCTCCATTTTATTGGTTTGGTATGTGTAGAATGTGTAACTATACTTTGCTGCGTATTTCTTTTTGGGTTGATGTATTTGGGTTTGGCCAGGTTGATAGAATTTGCCATTAACACCAGCTTTTAGGAGCTGCTAAAATTGTGCACGCAAAGGCTGTGCGTTATAAACTGTGCATAGATTGTAATACCATCCGCGTACCAGCGCACAAACACATTTGCGCTCACAATGTTAAGTATAGGACGTGCGCAGTACAGTACGCTCATGCAGCGTTCGCGCAGGTTCACCCGCGGTAGACGATTACGTGCGTTTGTCGCGCTGACATCGTAATACGACGTTCAGCGCAAAGGGTTTTGCCCCTCGCGTTAATGCGTTTTTGCTTGCGCAAACGTTTGCGTGAAGATTGTAATAGGGCTCGCAATGTTTACAATTAATTTTGAATCGCTTGCATTTTTTTCATTATGGGGGTCCGTGGGAGCCTCATGTTTGAGTTTTGTCTAAGGCCTCATAAAATCTGGAGCCACCTCGGCAAATGAGCCAGATACGGGCTTATGAAATCCTAAAAAAAATATCGCTAATAGGAAAAAGAGAGATTAATCAGTTACATACTGTGTTGTCGCAACATGTTTCTTCGGCACAATATGTCTTCCTCAGAAGCAGACGTGTGGATGTGAGAAAAACTACTAACCGGTGGTATAATACTCACAGGTTTATATAGTACATAGGAAAATGTGGGCACTTAGATGCGCATGTGCCCAGAGAATGCTTGGCATATGCATTGCCTGCAAGATACAAAGAGGCGACTCAACATTGAAATTAGCCTCCGTTGTAGTGCATGCGTGTTATTGGCTAAATGCGAACCTACGTGATGGGCTTGAAGCGTGGTCCAACTACAAATGTGCCAAAAAACTGGCCTTAGAAAATGGACAGCTCAACTCAAGAATGATCTTATAGCTAGATCTTTGTGCATTGGGTGCTGGGAAACGTGAGCCTGCTCAACCCCCCCGGGCAAGCTCCCTACTAACGCTTGGAAGCTGACCATGGTGGTGAACTCACAAAGAGGAGCATGCTACAGTAAAGCAAGGAGCTGTGTAGTGTGCCATACATTATAATACTATATGGTATAGGCCTTCATATATGCACATATAGACACGAAACGTCAGCATCAGAATTTGGACCTTGAGTACAGCCTCTATTTCATCAAAGAGGTACCCCCTTGTACTTTTCGGGAGAATTTTAAACATGGCCAGGAAGCTAGATGGAATCCTGCTCAGCACAAACTAACTGTACAGTAGATGCAATGTACAAAGCTATAGAAATATACAATATTTCAAAAAAAAATCCTCCGACAGTGACTACATAGTGTTCAGAGGTGCAGTGTGCAAATAACCATTAAACTATATTTGCATAGGAGTGTGGCAAGAGATATTATAAGAGAAAGCAACTAGGCAGATTTTAATTGTCCTTCTGATCAGTATGATTTGTATATTAAAAATAGTTTTAAACAATTGCTGTGGATCAAGTATTTTATAACACAATCAGAGCTGTATTTACAATTAGGAAATGTAGGCATGTGCCTACAGGTGCCCACCAGAGAGGCAGCACCTTGCACTGTAAAACTTAGATAAGTAATGCTTACTTCTTTTAGTTTTACAGAGCAATGTGCCTCCTGTGATGGACAAATTTCTCTGTAAAAGAAAAAATAGTGGAAAAAAATTAATTATTTTATTTATTTATTTATTTTATTTTTACATTTCCAGAGAAAGGCACCCTCCCTATCAACCCATGTCTCTTTGCCTCCTATGCCTGCCTATTATCTGGTCTTACTGCCACCTTATTATCTACCCCTGTGTCTGCCTGCGCCACATGCCCATGTATTTTTTATTGCGCGGGGGGGGGGGGCTCCAGATTATAGTGCCTACAGGCTCCGGAGTATGGCTTTACAGTACATGTGTATACACCAAAATAATTCTAGATTTCTGCAGAAAGACATGCTTGTACCATTTCCTCTTCGTTGTGTTGTGAAGACACTTCATAGATATAGGCAGTTGTTTAGATAAATACGTCTCCACTATTGAAACCACACAGGAAACAATACACTGTTACACACCGTCATGCAAACCATTTCCTTTTCCCATAGTAGCAGTATAAATGCTATACTGCTCAACTAATTACTGTTAATTCCCCACATTAACTGTATAACTCAACACAACGGGAAAAAAAACTGCATCCGCTTCATTTCTTAATCGAGGAAATGTGGAATTCCAAAGTCAGTTCTCTGATCCTGCTCTGTTTATTTGCTGGTATGTACCATAGTTTGATAATTAATGAAGGTAAAAGAGGTGTAAATACATGAATTATGTCATTTTGCTCCTCAGACCCAGCCTGTGGAAATTCAGTAGTTCAGCCTCGTACAGCAAATGGAAGAGAACATGAAGACAAGATCCTCACTTGCAGCTACCAGTCTGACACCTATTATTGTTTTCAGTGGTACACGGACTCTCCTTATTCTGCCATGCAGTTTATTATTAGAACTTGTAGAAATTCAAGAGAAAATGGGAGAGTCAGAGCAAGCTCTGATTCCACCAGTGCACAGCTAACCATCTCCAAACTGGAACTGAGCGATGCAGCTGTTTATTATTGTGCTGTTGATCACTGTGATAACATACATTGCACAGCTTTACAAAATCTGCACCATTTCTGCTGGTTTTAAGGCTAGGGTCAGACTAACGCATTTATAGCAGCGACTGTCAAAAAGTGCGTCCAAACGCATTGCCGTATTTTTCACGGAATGCGCAAAAACAGTCAGACGAAGCACATTTTTGTGCGTGATTTTTTACGGATCGCCAATAAAACACTTTTTGCGTCTGGATGTTATGTAGGCTGGACATTAGCAGCGTCTGACATCTCCTAATAACGCACACACGCCGCTATGCCGCCGCAGCACACTCTGTACGTCAGTACTAGCTGTTCTGCGTTCTGGAAAAAATGCGTTCATTTTCCACTTGCGTTGTGCGGCCGGACTTTCGTGCGGCCGTACTTCGTATATTGGCCATCATTGCGCGTCATTTGCTGCTACTGCGGCCGAGATTAAGTGCGCGTAAACGCACGTTAAAAATGCGCTAGTCTGACCCCAGCCTAAGACTCACATCTGCCCCTAGATTATAATTTGATAAATTAAACTAGGCTAAATTTAGAGGTCTATTCACTAAAGGGTGAAACGCAGGAGAATTGGCAGTAGAAGAGAACACGCTAGTCCAAACAGCTGATTTGAAAAGTGAGATATATGGGAGACTTTTTCGGGTTTGGCTATTTTGACCTTGATTTTTCACTTCACCTGCCAATTCTCCCGCGCTTCACCTTTAGAGAATAGACTTGATAATGTAGAAAAAGAGAGGTTTGTGAAAGTCCTGAGAATGAGCAATGACACTAGTGGCCTGTTCTACGGTGGGTGCCCGCTCAACCTGCATACCGCAGGGTGACCAAACGCAGTTGTACCATGCAGGACCCAGAAGGAGGGGGCGGGCATGGTTTAAGCACTATGGCCTCTTAAACTTAATTTTAACCACAGTTTGTAGAATATCCCTTAAACCTATGGTAATTTACTTCAGAGCTAGTTATTCTAATTCATATTCTTGCTATATTTAAAATTACATTAACTAATGTAACTTTTAGCAGAGACAGACAAACTGAAAACACTAGCCCAGCCAAGTTTTAGACATTCTACGCGCTCCCTAAGAGCCAAGGTACATCACAGGAATACGTCCGATCGATCTTTCAATCAGCTATTTCACTCTCCTACATCTGTGTTGTTTTTCCTACCCCTTATCTATCATTGTATCATTGCCTGGATATTGTTTTATTTATTACTTCAATATAACTATATACATGGTTTTATTAGCGGAATTTACTAGCCATTATTGGGCCCTATTACAATCTTCACGCAAACCTTTGCGCATGTGCAAAAACGCATTAACGCGAGGGGCAAAACCCTTTGCGCTGAACGTTGTATTACAATGTCAGCGCAGCAAACGCACGTAATCGTCTACCGCGGGTGAACCTGCGTGAACCCTGCGCGAGTGTACTTTACAGCGCACGTCCTATACTTAACATTGTGAGCGCAAATGCATTTGTGCTCTGGTACGCCGATGGTATTACAATCTATGCGCAGTTTGTAACTCACATGCTTTGAGCGCATAATTTTAGCAACTCCTAAAAGCTGGTGTTAATGGCAAATTCTATCAACCTGGCCGAAACCAAAAACAGCAGCCCAAAAAAAATACACTGCAAAGTATAGTTACACATTCTACTCATACAAACCAATAAAATGGATAAATTGTGCGTGTTTTTTTTATTGATGCAGCATACAGTATATGCGCAGATTGACTTTGACAGGTGCAAAAATTTAACGTGAGACAATTGTGGTTCTTAATTCTGATTGGCTTGATCGCATGAAAAAAGAGTCCGCACACTGATTTCTGTGCGCAACGCTGCTGCGCGTGCGTTTTTGCGCGTCCGATTTACGCACGTTATTTTTTGACGGATGAAAAAATGCGCGAGGATTGTAATACCAGCGTTATTTTACGCGCGTTAAAGTTTAACGCTTCGTGCAAAAATTCACGCGTTCTGCGTGCGTGTTTGCATGAAGAATGTAATAGAGTCCATTGTTTTTTATTGGCTTTATACTTGTATGTGTATGTTTGTCTTTCGCTTCACCAATCCTCTATTCGTCGATCCCTGTCCATC
This sequence comes from Leptobrachium leishanense, assembly GCA_009667805.1. Taxonomy (NCBI): domain Eukaryota; kingdom Metazoa; phylum Chordata; class Amphibia; order Anura; family Megophryidae; genus Leptobrachium; species Leptobrachium leishanense. The sequence goes on along the minus strand of RXON01001694.1, from coordinate 13,091 downwards.
CCTTCAAACTTTAAGGGCCCTATTACATTCTTCACACAAAAATGCACGGTAAACGCGTGAATTTTTGCGCAAAGCGTTAAACGTTAACACGCATAGATTAACGCTGGTATTACAATCCTTGCGCATTATTTCATCCGTCAAAAATATCGCGTGTATAAAAGACGCGCAAAAACGCGCGCGCATTAACGTTGCGCACAGAAATCGGTGTGCGGACTGTTTTTTCACGCAATTCAGGCAATCCAAATTAAGAACAACAATTATCTCAAGTTAAGTTTTTGCGCCTGTGAAAATCAATCTGAGTATATATGCTTCAGCAATAATAAAACCACGCACAACTTCTCCATTTTATTGTTTGGGTATGCGTAGATTGTGTAACTATACTTTGCTGTATTTTTATTTTCGGGCTGGTGTATTTGTTTTCGGCCAGAACGTTCAGATTTGCCGTTGCCACCAGCTTTTAAAAGACGTTAAAATTAGGCGCGCAAACGCTGTGCGTTAAATTTTGCGTATAGATTGTAATACCATCCACGTACCAGCACACAAACGCATTTGCGCTCACAATGTTAAGTATAGGACGCGCGCAGTACATTAAGCTCGCAAAGGTTCACCCGCGGTAGACGTTAACGCGCATTTTTTTGCGCAGGCATTGTAATACAACGTTCAGCCCACAGGGTTTTGCCCCTCGCGTTAATGCGTTTTTGCGCACGGGTTAACGTTTGTGGGAAGAATGTAATAGGGCCCTAAAGGTATATACTGTAAAACCCTTTTTTCCATACCTTTTAGCACAGACAGACAAACTGAAAACTCCAGTCCAACCAAGTTTCAGACATTGTTTTTCCCAGCCACCCCTTGGCCATGTTCAGTTTTATAGTGTAATCATGTCATGTCTTGATCTACAATTTTTTTTTTTCCTTTACTTCTTTAATTCCTAACCCCATTGTGTCTATATCCCACCTGTGAGAGTCTCGGATAGCAACACTCCTGCAATTATCTTCCCATCAATCTTTACTCCTACCCAACTAGCACACTCTGCCAATTGACTTCTGCTGTCTCCCACTGACATACTCTCTTTTGATAATCATAATCCTTATTTTCTTTTTGTTTACAGCAACTTCAATGTCTATACGGATTTCCCAGTCTTTCCATCAATCCTCACATCCTCAATCCATTTGCATCTCTCCCTCGCTGCTTCCTAAAGATGTGCGTTTCGTTTCGAATCGCAATTCGGACAAAATTTACCAATTCGTATTTCGGAAGCATGTCTGAAATAACGAATCTGTTCCGTCTGAATCGGAACGAAAGCGGAATATAACGAATTGATTCCATTTCTACAAATGAAATCGTTATTTTGTTTCAAAGATTGAGCAGCACCAGGTCCATTGGCTGTGGTGCTGAATCTGTTGTATTCAGCACCATACGCTATGGACAGTGCCAAGGTGCCGTTCGGTGCAGTTTGGCGGCAGTGAAATTCCCCATAGACAAGTAATGGTTAATCTATTCAGAGAATGCTGAACAGCACCGAAATGCCCTAATTTTCTGTGGTTCATTCGACAGGTTTAAACAGGTAATTTCCATAGGTTTCAATGTAAAAAAAATCTCAGTTTTTATTAAATATTTAACCCTTTCCATGCGGAGGACGCGCTCAGCATGTCCTGCCGCATGTCCACTTTGCTGCGGAGGACGCGCTGAGTGCGTCCTCCCTTTGCAGTGGCGATTGGCTGGGATTCCGGCCGATCGCGGTGGCCCCCCAGTGTCAGCTCAGCCCAGCCTCCGGGACCCAGGCAGGCATGGCACGATGACGTCTATTACAGGCACCCCCCTCGCCATTGCGGGGAAGGTGCCTGTAGGGGAGGGTGGGAGGTCATTCGGACCTCTCTCCCTCCCCATCCAAGCAGGCCACGTGTTAAAGGTAGGCACCATTTGGAAGGGCACAGCCTGCCCTTCCAAGCGGCGACTGTCTTTAACCCCTAGAGGGCTGGATCACGATTCAGCGCCGAAAGGCGCTGTATCATGATCCCTTCCCAGAGCTGGCTGACATCTTGGATGTTGGCCAAGCTTCCAGGATATCCCCCTGACAGTTGGCGTTATCGTGCATAGCGCGATGACGTCAGTTCCGGAATTAACCCTATGGTGCAGCTAGGGCTTAATGTTTGCTATCCTTGGAACGGCCAGAGCATGGCCTTTCCAATGATACCAAACATGACCATGTAAAATGTAAAAATACAATTTTAAAAATAGAATTAAAGAAATAAAAATAAAAAATAAATTAAATTTTTTTTTGGGGTTTATTAATGCAGCAATATTGTTCTCATTCAATTTATAATGTGAACAATGATGCTGCACTAACGATCTTTTCTATGGGGGCGTTTGCTAAAAAACACGTAATTTCCCCCCCAACAAATTTAACGACTCCCCATTTCTAATATTTTTAACAAGCACACCCCATAGAAAATATAAACGCATGATAAAATGTGAAAAAACCCCACTTTACACAATGTAGATGATTGAAAATTCAATTTTTATTGCATTTTTTGTTATAATATTCAGGCAGGACATGACGTATACATATAATAATGATATATTATGAATCTGCCGAAAAGAACGATATATAATATGTCTGAGTTGTATAATAAAATGCGGCTTCAAATCACGTTTACACATGTTGAGCGAAACCGGTAAAAATGAGCTCAGCACAGAGGTGGGAAATGGCTCAGCAGCGAAAGGGTTAATCAGATGTTTATTATTCTAATTTGCAGCAAAAAGCCTTTTTATTTATTGATTTTTTTGAGTATTTTTTGGTGAAATTTTTGGATTCCTAATTATTTTAAAACGACGAGGCTTTTTTTCTTTGCCGAACGTAACAATTTATTTTCTTTCCTTGAGTCTGGCTGCATTCAACTGGCGCTGTCCTTGTTGCTGAAACCTATTAAGCACCAAGAACAGCCGCAAAGTGGGGCTCCGGACCCCCGCGGAGCTGCTGTCCTTGGTGCTGAAATATATTTCAACACCATGGACAGGGATCTTTTTTCTACCCTATTCTAAGTATTTAATTAATACATTTCACATTCTGAAATAATGAATAAAAACGAAATAACTAATAAAAATGAAATAAGGAATCGATACAAAATACTAACTACTAATCTCCCAAAATAACGAATTGATCCGAAATGTGAAAACTAACGGATCGATCCGATATACGAATCACACTAACATTAAAACACACAAAAACAAAATGTAATGGATCGATCCGAAACGAAATATTTCATTGTGCACATGTCTACTGCTTCCACACCCCTACTCTCACACCAGGCATTCATAGTCCACCTGTGCCCTCTCTCCATCCTTTTGCGAACACAAACATACACCCAGCACTTTCAAATCATATTTCCACCTATTGAACCCATCACTAACTCTTCTCCTTTAGGCAAGGGATGTCTCCCCCAACCCTGAACCAACTAGATCTATAGGTTTCAACTCAATCTCCACCTCTAGAAACCCAACCAACCTCAGACGCATTATAACACTTCCCAAACACACTTTGGTCTCTGAATTGCTAGGGCAGTGAGTAACATGAGGAAATCTACTGCCATTCATGGCCACTTCATCTCATGATTACTGTATCTCCTGGCTTTATTCTTCTGATACTGCAACACCTGCATCCCTAACACATGGTGGTCTTCAACTAACCCACGTCCCTAGACCAAGTGACATAAAAGGAGGTGGAGTAGGATTCTTAGTTTCTTCTCATTGTTCCTTCCACCCCATCTCATTGTGCCTATCTCTCACTCTCCCGACTTTTGAGGTCCACAACATCCGCATTGCATTTATCTACCGTCCTCCTGGTCAACCCTCTCTTCTTTGACCACTTTTAGTTTTGGCTTCCACACTTCCTGTCCCCTGACATTCCATCTCGCATTCTTGGTGATTTTAACAACCCTGTTGATCTGCCTCATAGCTCAGCTTCCTCACAATTACTCTCCATAATGTCCTCATTCAGCCTTACTCAGTGGGCCAACTCCTCCACGCACACAGCTGGGAATACTCTGGATCTCATCTTCTCCTTTCTTCAAACCTCCACTCTCTTGATCTACATCAATTCTCTGCTGATACATCCTCGCCGTTCTCATCTCTCTTATCTCTCTCCTGCCCTTATGAAGCTACCACCTGCTACAACTCTATCATTTTCCGCCACCCTTGATAAACTAGCACAGCCATAACCCAGGTCAATGAGACAACAGAACTTGGAACCCGGCATGCCAAACTAACCCATTATCTCCAAAGGCGTTTCCATTCTGCTGAACTCTACTGTGGGAATACCTGCCTCACCTCAGACTTTCTGCACTATAAATTTAGGTTCCAGTCCTACAGCTTTGCTCTCTTTTTAGCCAAGCAAACATATTATACTGACCTTATACACACTCACTCCCAGAACCCAAAAGGCCTGTTCAACACCTTCAACTGCTTTCTCTGTCCTACTGTGGCTGTTCCTCACACCGACCTCAATGCTGACAACCTTGCCTTCTACTTCACAGCAAAAATATAAAATTTAAACCTGAATTCTCAACAATGCCATTACCACCCTCACAAGCAGATTTTCTTCATGTCTATCCTCACACATTTAACTCATGCCCTCCGTGACTGAACAAGATGTCTTTACACTCTTACAATCTTCTCGCTCTACCACCTGCCCCCTCAATACCATCCCCTCACACCTTACCAAAACACTATCCGCTTCTCTGGTACCATCCTTGACTCGCACCTTTAATCTGTCCTTAAACATGTCACCATAGTTCCGATTCTAAAAAAGCTATCACTGGATCTGACTGCCCCATCTAACAGCCGCCCTGTTTCCTTACTCACTTTCACCTCCAAACTCCTCGACTGACCTCCATCTCTCTCCCTCTGAGCACTGCAACAAACATTGAGCATACTCACACAGTCTGATCTCCATCTCTCTCCTCCTGAGTCCTGCAACAAACATTGAGCATACTCACACAGACTGACCTCCATCTCTCTCCCTCTGAGCCCTGCAACAAACATTGAGCATACTCACACAGACTGATCTCCATCTCTCTCCTCCTGAGTCCTGCAACAAACATTGAGCATACTCACACAGACTGACCTCCATCTCTCTCCCTCTGAGCCCTGCAACAAGCATTGAGAATACTCACACAGCCTGACCTCCATCTCTTGCCCTCCGACAAACATTGAGCATACTCACACAGACTGACCTCCATCTCTCTCACTCTGAGCCCTTCAACAAACATTGAGGTATCCACCATTCAACATGACGTCCAACACTATATTCCAGACTGCTATATTTTTGCCATTGCATTTTTTGTCTGCATTTATTAATCTCTGGCTGACTAGTCATCTTTTAAATCTCCCGCCATTTCTCATTTCTCTTAGAAAAACCCTGTCTGTTTCTCCCCCCCCTACGTCGTAAATGGTTAGCAATCTGAGCATTTTCACCAAACCTCATTTTCTTTTTTTGTAAATATCTGTTTATTAAATTTCAAGGTAAACACATAAATCAATGAACACGCAGGTTCTCGGAGATGGCAAACAAGCAATTATGGGCACGCAGGTCCAGTGTGAGGCAACAATGCTTACATATTACTAAAAAGGAAAATAGGGGGTAAGGGAAGGTAAAAGAGGGTAAGAGCATGCATCAGGTGAGCATCGTGTCATTCTCTTATATACAAAGCTCTCTAGGAACCTTCTCCTATTCGGGGAGGGTCAGCAACATTCTGAATGAGGTGGCCGAGGATCTGAGAACCCAATTCGACCATATCTCAGAGTATAGTGGTAGTTGGTCGGAGGCCTTGTATATCAGATGTTCAATGGAATGGAGTTCTTCCATGCGGGTAAACCAGAGTGTGAGGGGTGGGGGAGAGAGCTGTCTCCAAAACAGGGGTATTAAGGCCTTGGCGGTGTTCAAGACCCGGATGGCCAGCGTGCGTTTGTACGAAGCTATCGAGTAATTATTATGATGTAGGAGCAGAGCGGCAGGTGAAAACTCTGGGAGAGGGTCTATGAATTCTTTGAGTATGTCGTATATTCTAGCCCAGAAGGGTCGGATTATTCGGCATTCCCACCAGATATGCAACATATCACCCTGTGCATCGTTGCATTGCCAACAGAGTGCAGGAACCTGTGGGTCATAACGATTAATTATGTCCGGTGTCCGGTACCAAAAGCTAAGGACTTTGTATGCTGTTTCTTGCAATTTGGAGGAGGTGGAGCAGTGATGTGTTAATTCGCATATCTTGGACCATTGGTCATCCGAAAGTGTGATATTTAATACGGACTCCCATTTTCCCATGTATGGCGGTGGAATGGCAGAGGTCGCATCTCTGAGCAACGTGTACAGCAGTGATAGACAGTGTGAGAGAGGTCCCGTACTGTGACATAGTCTCTCAAATGTCCATAGTGGGCGCCCCAGCTGATGTTTTTGGGGTATGTCGTCAAGGTAGTGCCGTATCTGGGCGTAGTGAAATGAGTGAAGGAATGAAACATGTCTGTCTTGCATTATGTCTGTCAGGGATCAGCGTGCTGAGGCGTTAAAAAAATGCAGTATACGAGGTGTGGGGGCGGGTATCAGCCGTCTGACCGAGTGAGGGTCTAGACCAGGAAGGTAATCTTCATTATGTATCACCGGGGTCATGGGAGAGGGAAAGGAGGTGAGGATTAAATTTAATCGCTATCCGGCGCCATAGTCCGTATGTTGCCCCCACATATGGCGAGGAATTGGCCAGTTTCCTACCGTCTTTCAATGGCAGCCACGGAAGAACTGTCATCGGCCTCCCCAACAATTCTTGCTCCACTGCTCTCCACAATTTAACCGATCCCTCTCTTGACCACTCAACCACCCTCTGTAAGTGACAGGCCTGATGGTAAAGGCTAAAATTGGGTAGGGCCAAGCCCCCTGCCGCTCTAGATCTAGTGAGTACCTGGTAGCTCGTCCTGGGGCGTTTACCTCTCCAAATATAAGTGGCCACCAGAGACCTAAGGGAAGCAAGAAACACCCGAGGAAGATCAATAGGTATCGTTTGTAACAGGTATAAGAGTCGGGGTTGTACGTTCATCTTAATAACTGCAATACGTCCCAGCCAAGAGATGTGTGGGTAATTCCAATTGGCTAGGTCACGTTGTAAGAGTGTAAGTAATGGAGGGAAGTTATCTCGGAAGAGGTGGAGCCTTGAGATGAGAGCCAGATGCCTAGGTATTTAATTTTGTCGGCAGCCCATGTGAATGCAAAGTATGGCTTTAGAGCTTGGACTCTGGGGTCAGGGACCGAGACGTTGAGGATATGGGATTTAAGATAATTAATTTTAAGATTGGATAGTCTGCCGTAGTCCTCAAAGGCCACCATGATTGCCGGTAGGGACACCTCCGGCCTTGTGACGAAAAACAGGAGGTCATCCGCGTACGCAGCCACCTTGTGGTGTTGAGGACCCACCTGAACCCCTGTTATATTCGAATTTAACCGTATGGCCTCCAAGAATGGTTCTAGGGTCAATACGAATAGTAACGGCGAGAGTGGACAACCCTGTCGTGTGCCGTTGCGGATAGGAAATGGGGCCGTAAATACCCCGTTCACGCAGACACGTGCAGTTGCGTCTCCGTATAGAGCTCCTATCCAGGCGCGGAGGTGAGGACCCAGGCCAATGCGTATCAGGGAGAGTGATATAAAGTCCCAATCTACCCTATCAAAGGCTTTCTCCGCGTCCGTGGACAGGAGCGCCAACGCCTGAGATGAGCGGCGAGCATGGTGCATGAGTTGCAGAGTTCGCATGGTGTTGTCCCGGGCCTCTCGGCCAGGCAAAAACCCCACCTGGTCGGCATGGACAAGGGCGGGAAGGAAGGGTTTGAGTCTTTCAGCTAGAATTTTTGCGAACAGCTTCAGGTCACAGTTCAATAAAGAAATGGGTCTGTAGCTGGAGCAAAGGTCGGTGTCTTTACCCTCTTTCGGTAGGATCGTTATGTTGGCACATAGGGTCTGGGTGGGGAGAGGTTGCCCCTCTGCCAGGTCATTGTAAGCTGTCAAGAGGTGTGGGGAGAGGATTGCAGTGTAGATTTTGTAGTATCGGACCGGGAGACCATCGGGGCCGGGGCTTTTTCCAGTTTTAGAGGTCTTAAGTGCCAGGGCTAGTTCTTCTGCCGTCAAGGGCCGGTCTAAAAGTTCTGACGTTTGACTTGAGATTCGTTTAGTGGAGTATTTAGTGAGGTAAGCCATAATGTCCGCGCGTTTACGGGCTACATCCTGGGGGCAAATATCGCCTTGCAGGTCATAGAGCGCAGCATAATAGTCTCGTGTAATTTGAAGAAGCTTTGCTGGTAACCGTTGCGTTACGTTCTGTGAGTCGCGCAATTTCGCTATCATGCGCGCTAGTAACCTCCCACTTTTATCCCCGTGTAGATGAAAAAGGGCCTTAGAGCGTAAGTACGATCTGTGATAAGTCGTGTTCATAAGTGCGGTTAAGGATCTGCGCAGTTCAGTCAGGTGAGCTATAGTTTCAGGGTTACCCTCCCGCTTGTGGTCGGAGGAGATCTGGGTTATCTGTTGCTGTAGGTCTCGCATAGCTGCCGAACGACTTTTAGCCAGTTCAGCGCCTTTTCTGATGAAGTAGCCTCCGATCACGCATTTATGCGCCTCCCACACTAGTGGCGTTTTCTTCAAAAAAGTCCGTGAGGACCTGCCGTCCTTCCTCAGCCACAAGCGGGTCAGACAAGAGGGAATCATTAAGGCGCCAGTTAGGGGCAGTCGGCCTGAACATGGGAAGAGTGCAAAGTGATAGAGACAGGAGCGTGGTCCGACCACGTGGCCGTACCAATAGCTGCGCTGCGTAGAGCCGAGAGGTGGTATTGTGGTATGAACAGGTAATCAATCCTAGAGTAGGATTGGGAGGGATGTGCATAGAATGAGAAGTCTTTGCCCTCAGGGTGTAGTGTCCGCCAGCAATCTGCAAGTCTTGACGCGTGTAGGGAGTTGCGGCATGAGCGTATCATGTGTAGTGGTATGGACGAGTTACCCGCGGAAGTGTCCCAAGATGGTTCTAAGGCACGTTTAGATCCCCTCCCAGCACAACTAACCCCTCAGCAAAGTCCTGCAGTGTACGCAGTGTAGCGGAGAGGAACTTATGTTGTGCTCTGTTGGGGGCATAACAGTTGGCAAAGGTGTATACCTGGTCTAAGATCCGGCCCTTGACAAAAACAAAGCGGCCTCCCGCATCAGACACAGAATCAAGTAGCTGAAACGGGACGCGTCTGTGAAACAAAATCGCAGTCCCCTTAGTTTTAGCCTCAGTATTATTGCTATAGAAGCCTAGGGGGTAATAAGAGTTTGTCAGAGTGGGCGCCTTCCCTTCCTGGAAGTGAGTCTCCTTTAATAGCACAACTGAGGCCTTCTGGGATCGGAAGTCTCTCATGGCATGGGAACGTTTATCAGGGACATTTAAACCATTTGCATTTATAGAAACAATGACCAGATCCGCAGGTGTAAGCGGCGTGCCGTGTGCAGTCGACATATCAAGTTCCTCAGGGGGGGTTGGGAAACAAAACAAGGGAAGGCAAGGGAAAACTATATACAATCACAAAGAGGCAATGAGCGGCGGGTGCAGCAACGACACTAGTGAAAACACCAGATGACGGCCGCACTCTGCGAGGCCGCTAACCTCGGCGGGGTACGCGACTGAGCCCCAGGCGGGACCAACAGTAATTAAAGAGAAAAAAGTAATAAACAGAGCGGTGTGGAGCCGCTCTATGACTCGAAAAGGCAGTAATGTAAAACATATGCGGCAAACATTTATGAGGCCTAAGGCCAGCTTTAACTGGATTATTAGAGACGAACCTGATCGGGTTTGGGTTGGGACAAGTCCCTCTCACGAATTCTGAAAAAGGAGACCCCTTACATAATCAGTCCAGCTATGTGGGATAGCGAAAAAGGGCCACCCAGTCCAGTGGTGGTATCTTGCCATAATTAAAATAGTGAAAAGGCAGCGTAACGAGGAGTTTTCTGTTCAGTAATGAGCATCAACATGTGCCCCTATCCTCGGTCAGTAATCCCCTGTAGTCTCTTCTACAACGAGTAGCCCCTGGGTGGGGCGGTAAGGAGGCCAGCAGGGTGCTCTGTGCAGTCTGGCGATTTATTCAACAGAGAAAAAAAAAAAAAAAGGGGGGAGACAAGCAGCATATCCTCGTGGCAAATTGCAGAAAGGATTGGAAGTTTCAGATTGCTGTCTGTAGATTGTCCAAGCACAAAGGGGCAGCCCAACGTGGGCCTGCATGATTCGGCTGCAGGGCTCGGATAGTATCAATCCAGGCAGGTGGATTCATGGTGTGGGAGCGGGGTGTATCCAGATCACATCTGCGAGCCGGTGCATCTCCCGGCTTGACCACGGTTTCGTCCTGGGCGTGGCGGGAGAGGAGTCTGGCGTGCACCACGTGCCGCTTGATTATAAAGAGCAAGGGGATCCGGCCAGGGAAATTTCAAAGGTGGTAATTGAAGGTCTGTCGATAGAGTCGCCACATCCTCTGGGGATTGTAAAATAAAAGTGCCTTGATCCGAAAGAACCGCTAGGCCAGTTGGTGTGTGCCAGCGGTAGTGAAGCTGTTGGTCGCGTAAAAGCGATGTAAGCGGTTTCAGGGCACGTCTATAGGCCAGGGTCGCTGGTGATAGGTCTGGGTACAGTTGGAGCTCAGTCCCTTCGTAGGAGAATTGCGTGGCCTCATGCGCTTTACGTAGTATGTCTTAAGACCATAATCGTAGAGGCAGCATATGACGTCCCGCGGTGGGCTCCCCGTGGGCCCCTTGGGCCTGAGGGCTCTATGCGCCCAAACAAAATCAATGGTTGAGGGTTCAGTTCTATCCAGCAAAGTATTAAAAAATCGATAAAAGCATACCCGTCAGTTGATCCACAGATGTTTCGGTTTCAGGTAAGCCCCTCAGTCGTAGGTTATTACGGCGACCCCTGTTATCTAAGTCCGCTATGTGGAGGGCCATATTACGGAGTTGAGTAGAGCGTAATTGCAGGACCGATGTGGACACTTCTTGAGCTAGCCGCAGTGAGTCAGATCCCTGTTCCAGTGTGTCCTCCCTGTGTGTAAGACCCTGAATGTCTTGGCGCACGTGTTGCAGTTCCGCCATGATGGAGGAGTGTAATTCAGCATTGGCCTCCTTTAGGTCAGATTTCGTGGGCAAATTGCGAAGTAGGGGGAGCCATACCGCTGGGTCCACCGAGGTGGTTGCCTCTGCGTGTGAGGAGGTGAGCATGGACGGTTCAGGATCTGTTGGTGTCCTCACCTCATCCGCCATTTTGTCCGGCGGACCCGCCGGGAGGTCCAAAGGCCCCACCAAAAAAGGCGCAGAGATGGGGTATCTGACGCCCGATCAGGTCCCTGAGGCTTCTGAGCGCCGGGGGTCTTGTTAGATTTCCCCATCGCCAGTCAGGGAGTGCAGGAGAGCCGTTTGGTGCCGGAGTCTGAGCGGAGCTCCTCACACGGCCATTCCGGATGGAGCCCAAGCCACGCCTCTTCAAACCTCATTTTCTTTCCACAGCATACTCACCTCCATCTCTCTCCCTCTGCTGTCCCAACCCAGGCCCGGTCCCTAATTTCAGCTCTCCTTTCCAGCAGTCTGCTGTTCTCTCTCTAGTTACTTTAACTAAGCCCAAGCTTCTGGTCCTTCCCATGCAATCCCTACAATATTCTCCTGGCTAGCAGTTTCACATTCCCTCTGCTCCCATTTGTTTCAGTTTCCCCTGTCCCTTAGAGTGTAAGCTCACGGGATGTCTGCCTGAGTATTTAGTTTAAAGTACTGTATTACCTGGACAGTTATCCTACGGGCAGGGTTGTCTTTCCTCTTGTATCATGTACGTTTCCTGTTGGGGCTTCCCCATTGCAAAGCGCAACGGAATCTGTTGGCGCTGTATAAATACTTGTAACTGTAACTGAAAAGCTTGCGTACGCCCAACTGATTGACTACCTCAATTCTCACTCTCTCCAATATGGTTTTCGCTCCCTGCATTCAACAGAAACAGCCCTAACTAAACTAACCACTGAGATTGTCAATCTAATGAGCATTACTCTCTACTAATCCTTCTTGACCTCTCTGCCGCCTTTGACATGGTAGACCATATGCTCCTCCTACAAACTCATTCTGACATAGGTCTTCAAGGTACTGCTCATTCATCATTCTCTTTCTATCTGTCCCAATGATTGTTCAGTGTCTCTTTTTTTGGTAATATCGCCTCCCTGCAGCCTGCCTCAATAAAGTCAGGACAAATGTGGCTATCACAGGGGGGACTCACCAATGTTGAGTGAGTGCCTGGGTGCTCTACAGTCTGGGATCCACAATCCACTCAGTACATGTGCTTGACATCAGTGGGGCTACACTCAAAGATGTTAAAATATATATTTATTAACGACAGCCACAGGAGCACAAAATACAATGACGTTTCAGCTAGAAATCATTGATCAATCTTAGACATATTAAGCACGATTAAGGCTTTCTAGCAAAAACATTGCTGTATTTTGTGGTCAGGATAACATGGGTTTAAAACCAGGCACCTGAAATCCACTTGTTGCCCTGACATGGTTTTACCTCCTCTCAGTGCTCATCTGTATTTTTGTTATTGCTTTATAGTGTATGACCATTGCTTGTCCGACTACCCTTCTGGCGATTAACCCCTTGGCTTCCCTTTGGATAACCATTCTGGTTACCGACCCTGGCATATGGCTGACACTCATTCTGGCAAACGACTCTGGCATACAGCTGACACACTACTCTGCAAAAACAATCCTTGACATTCTGGTGACATATTCTGTTATTAACCCCTGCTGGGTATTTGTGATATTTACCCTGTCTGTCTGGCTCAAGACTATCTTGGTCTCCAGTCTACATTCACCTTTAATGCTAAACCTGTGTGTGTATACTTCTCTAAACTTTCTCCCCTGGGTTTTGGTAACAGGTAGCTTTGCCGACCATCTCAAGGATTGGAAGAGTAGGATAGCTGTTCTGCGTACAGGGATTAGTTTATTAGTTGTTGTGGAGGAATGTGACATGTCTATGGTGGTATCTCCTGCATTTT